>CP106718.1:107921041-108086041 GCA_025503065.1 Gossypium bickii
AGAAAACGAATATTCCAATTAACTTACCTCATCCGAACTTAATGCATAAGGGTTGTCAGTGATAAGTTTTGCTACGGTGATGCTTGAATCTACAAATGGCATCTTTAACATTACCTCCTTTGGGAGGGAGGGTGGAGACCTTGATTGGCATTGCAGAAGATACTTCTCAATTGAGCAATCATCATACATATACATATTTCCTGATTTGCCAATCAGAAGGAGAAGATCTTGTTTAACTTTGCTTTGCTCAGTAGTACTTAAAGTGATCATCAAACAAGGCTCAGACAAATGAAGCCCAAGTTTAGTTGTGCGAGTTTCAGTATGCTCGTTCAATAAGATTACCTGCCTCATCATAACCTTACTAGTCAAAAATTACATCCAATAATAGAATTAAGGTTTTTTAAGTTAAAATGACTGGATAGCTTAACTGGGCTAAAAGTTCAAGCAAAATATTAAAAGAATAAGGTGTATTGCCATCCATAGATAACGATAACAAAACATCTAAGTACCTGCAGCAGGCTTGTGGAGGCTACATCAGAGGCACCCATGACATACAGTCGAGTGGCTTTTGCATCAGCATAAGCCCATTTTAAAGCTGCTATTGGTGTTTTTTCTGATTTAAATCCAAGAATGAGTTTACAAATGGGAGTATTTTGAATACCAATTTCAGATTGCTTTGAGGTAGGAACGCTCCATATGAGAACTTCTCCATTATCGTAACCAACAGCAACTTTACTACCAAAAGGGCACACCCAGCATGCAGAAGTCACATGTTTTGCTTCATTATGTACTGATTGGAACATACTTCCACCAGTAACCAAAATAGATTTGCATTCTCTAATTTCCCACAAAGTCATAAAGCCGTCTTTAAATATTATAAGAATTCTGTATAGAATTGAGCCACACATGAGAAAATACTGACCGCTAACATAACACATTAAAGTTTGAACAAGAGGTAAAGAAATGAAGTATAGAAACACAAATGCGTTTAGAGGCGGGAAATCCTCACTATAGGAGTCAACGGTACTTGAAAATTGGCATCTCACAAGAACTTAAGTTATAAACGAAAATTAACAGAATCAGAAGTAAAAGTACCTTTTACTTTCAGCTGTTGGCTGAGGAAGTATGGAGATAACAGCCCTATCAGCTAAAACTTCCGTTGGATTTCCTAAACAAGATGGTTAATCAAGTTAAATTAAACCACTAATGTAAGACACGATACCACAAAGTAAACTTTCAGAATTCTCAGAATAGCTGCAAACAACGTTCAATAGCAACAGAACTAAGAGATCAAAAAGTATGTCCTGTAATTAGAGAGGGTCGATATTGAGGATACAGAGCTTTCTTTTACAAATAAATAGTTAACTTCAAAGTTTGGCTTAGTAGGTAGCTAGGAAAGGACCCATTAGTAAATTCCAAGTGCATCAAGTAGCATGCTTTATTCCTTTCAGAGTGTTTTGTTATCAGGGATATCATAATGATGTCACTGTCACCCAAGCCTTGCAGAGAGTAAACAAGAACATCTCAAAGGTAACACTTGAACCTAGTCAAGTTTATTTGTTAAAAGATTATGCCGCACCATTATGCTTAACAACACACTTCAAATCTTAAGCAGATATGTAGTACTCTTTACCATGAGAAGCTGAGAAAGGTATAGTGTATTTCATTTGCATAACATGGCAGACTTCTTGTTCAATCTTAAAAACCTTGATGTTGCCTTCAGAATCTCCAACATACCTGCAAATTCAGATATATTCAAAGGCAGCATTTGCATATCTTAAAGTTGAAAAAACCTTCAGTAGAGCTAAGAGCCTAAGATAGACTTACATGTAGGGACCAGCTTGCATAACTGTGAAAGAAGTAATTTCTTCTTTAAAGACATGTACATGAGACAAGAGCCTCCTTTCCAAGTCCCAAACCTACATTACAGTTTCCAAAGAAAAATGAATCCCCATAGGGGGGAGAAAACATATTTGTAGGAAAAATATAGAGCAAGCAAACGTAGTCAATACTGATTCTGATGACAGTAACTGTAGACTACTGTCATAACTAAGCTGACTAGACTCAGCAAGTAACTTGCCTCGATATGGTTCTTGAGATTTACATTTAGAAGGATGCCTTGATTCTGGACGAACTGAAGACAAAGTATGATTCATATTAGTAACTCTGGGTAACTTGATTTAAAATGAAAATAGGTTTTACAAGGCAAAACGAAATAGTGATATAGCATTATTAAGGATAATTAGATGTGTAGTTGTGTATCAGAAGAACCACAATTGAATGTCACAAAAGACCTCCAAAAACTTGCTTGGAACTATGTCATCAGATTCAAGTAGAGCTTGAGAGTTATCTTTCCCAAAGAGTTTAATTCTGCCATCCCTGAAAAATGAAAATTTGTTTAAAATAAAATAAACTTGTAGGATATCGTTATTTCCATACAATCAGATTTCAGATACATCAGCATTGCTCAATGAGAAAGGATATCCAAGTATTACCCTTTTGATGAAGTGAAAAGTGACTTCATGAAAATGTGTATTAATTATGAAGCAAGCAATTCTTTGGTGCCATTCAAGAGAGGGAAAAGAGGCTTACGTAGTAGATATTGCAAGTATCTTTTGAATGGAATCATAAGCAAACATGCAACAACCCAATGGGATCCCGTAATGAAATACCAAATGTGGGTCCACATCACTAGCTTTCAAACCATCAGAATTCAATCCAGGCTGCAATAGAAACAGTCATAGAGTCATAAGCTAGTCACACTTGCTAACTGTTAAACGAACAGATAATTCAGTAGTTCTGCAACAACATGAAGTTATAAGACAGTCATCTTGACCCAAGCTTTATCAGCCACTAATCTCATTCAATTTTATTGTAAATAAATAAATAAATAAATAAATAAATAAAGTTGCTTTTGAGTGGGTCCCTAGCAGACAAAACAAAGTAAATTGAGATTAAAATGAATGGGATGGAGGCCCCATCAGATCTTACTTGCAATAAAGACAGCACCGCCCATCACATGGACATGTTTGACTGCTTATTTCTTTAACTATCACCCACCAAATCAAAGATAAGTATCCTAAGTTTTGTTAATTACTAGGTTCCTGTAAGTATCCATTCGGATAGAAACGAGAGAAGCCTACATCCAAAGCTCCAGCAGCTAAAGACATGGCACCAAACGTTTTAGGACAAGCTATCTTTTGTTGTATGCTTATATTATTACGAGCAATTTTTGTAATGGTCGTTAAATGTGGATTTGACATGGGGATCTAACATTTAGCAAGGAATCTTCATCAAAGCTCTTAACATGGGATCGGGGAGGATGGACTAAAAGGGGGGGCCCAAGTCTTTCTCAAATTTCTACTATGACTAAAAATATACTAAAAACAGCATGCATCTAGTTCTTGTAACTATAGCTGATTTGCAATTAGTTTAAACTATAAAAAGAACACTCAGAATAGAAATCTCAGTAGCTTAAACTACAGTTTTTATTTCAGAAACAAGAAAGAAAAATGGAGAAACGAAAACTATGGAATCTAAAAAGAAAACTGAAAACACATACTATCAGAAAAGAAGAGGGTAGCACAATGTCGAAAAAATAAATTATTGAGTGATAAGTAGGATTAAGAAAAAGGCCGAGGATGAAGAGAAGAGAAGCAAAGAAATCCTAGTGATTTTCTTTCTTTCCATCTGGGTGCGTGAAGAAAGAAAGAGAGGAGAGATTGAGTGAAGCTATTACCTTCTTGGAAATAGAAGCCTTCTCCACTAGCAGCTTCTTCACATTAACGAACATGGATTCTCCTGCTTGCTCCTTCCAAATCCAACAACAGCGTTTGAATCCCAAGGCCAATTGCAGAAGTAAAGTGTATGTAACTCCAAATTCTGCTTTGAGATAACCGACTTTTAAAAGCTTCCAAGAAAGGTGATTGATGAGGTCAGATGTGGGGAGGGACGGTTGATTACAGTTTCTTCAAAGCGGACAAATCAAGACGAGTTTTGTTTCTTTTTTATTATTAACGTTAGCCAGGTGGAGGAGGTTGATTAGCTTCTCTCAATTTTTGTTTTTGGACAGTAAATTAATGGCGGGGGATCGTCGTCTTGTCTTTGACTTCCTACTACACGTGGTGCAATCACTATGGGGTTGTTAATATGAGACTGCCCATACTCAAACCAAAACTACGTCTGCTATTTAAATAAATAATTTTGCAATATCCAAAAGAGAAGAATGCATGTCATTTTGGTTAAGTGGAGCAAATCAATATAATTTCTTAACACAAAATTACTCTTTAATTTTTTATACGCATAAATTAGGAAAGTATTATGGTAACCGATCATAACGTTTATTCTCCTCTTAATTATTTTACCTAAAAACTCCTTTCCAAATTTGTCAATGGGACGGGCTCTTGATTTTATTAACAGCTAAAGCCCATTGTAGCCTCCTAGATTCTGATTGTTGGGTCTTGAATGCCCATGCCCGCCCTACTGAGGTGGCCTGCACTGCAGATGGAACTCCTCCTAACCTTCACCTTTGTAAACTATGGCCCAAACGCTTAATTTAATATTTGGTACAGATAATTTTTCCTAATTTGATATTTAAAATTTTTTTTGGATGCCTGAATTTGACAAATTGTTTTGCCACGTACTAGTTATATATTAGTTATCTTTTGTGTTTTCGTAAAAAAAACTAACATTATTAGTGTTCTCAGGGTAATTTGTATCACATTTGATAAGTTTACATACCAAATTAGATAAAAAAAAAATTAGATATCAAATACAAGAAAAAAAATTAAACAAAAAAATTAAGCATCAAAATAGAAAAATGTGTCACTAAATGGAGAGAAATTATATATGTTTATTAAACGAAGCTTACTTAAAACATAAAATGTTGGATGATAAAGATGCAGTGGCCCACAGCAGCTGAAGTAAAATGAGTACTAGTACATTCTCATTTCCCAATCCCACCCCCAAGAGATGAAAATAATAATAAACGGAAAAACGTGTCTTGGCCCAGCCAGACCTAATTAAGCTTTTGGTTTCAAACTGATGCATGGAATGATTAGATAAGCAGACAACACAACTCTATGTCATCATCTTCTTTGAGTTGTAAGGCTTCCGCCTTTTTCACACATTCCTTGCTTCCTCTTTTTTTTTTTTTTTTTTTTAAAAAGGTTGATTCATTATGAAACGGAATGTGGTGACTGACAACTTTCTTTATTTATGTAATTAACCAAGATGAATGGTCGTGAGGAATAAAAGGGTAGCCGAAAGGCATTGCTATCATCTCTTTACATATTCATGTGATGTGAGTACTATAATATACTCAAACCAACTCTTCTTCTACCTTTCAATTTCTAGTTAGGATAATGGGTCAAGAGTGGGAAGCTTACAACTAATTTTTTAATAAAAGAAGTAATTTATTCTTACAATAATTAATTTAACCATTCTTTTATTTTATCATAAAAAATTAAGAGGGAAAAAGATAGATTTGTATGGTGTATGATGTAAACATTACCCTTCAACTGTCTACAAAATTAGAAAGTTGATTATATATCCAAAATAAAATTTAAAGGAAATACTGAAAGGTTTAGTTGGGTGAGCAGGTTGTACGTAGTAATTTGGTGAGGTCAGCAAGCATTGTGTGGTGTTTATGAGCTGTTAAGGGAGATGAGATTCGCCATTTAGTTCACAACTATTGATATCTGTACGTCAATCATTAAATATATACCAGATTAGATCTCATCTCTTTTATATATTACAGGGAATTATAAGTATTCCTTAAAAGATGAAAACTTGAGAGTTGGAACTTGTGATGTTATAGAATCAGAATTTAGTTAGAAGCAACCAAGCAAACATGTCTGAATGTCTCTGTAAATAAAAATACTCTGCAATGACAGCAATGGGAATTAATAATTGGGGTACTTTGGGTCTTTCTTTTCTATCCTCCACCCTTAGGCATAGCCCACAGGCATTGAAAGAAAAGAAAAATGAGTGATTATTATCATTAATGAATAATGCATTTAAATGCCGTCTTCCCTTTATTTATTTATCATTAAGGAATAATACTTTTTATTAATAAAATGATAAAAAAGAAACAGTTGCCACAAAACTTTTCCTGTACCATCATCATCATCGTTATCAATTTTGATTATTAAGTCTTCGCCTCTGTTTCTGCCTCTGCCATGCATCAATTATCATTCAAACCTTAGCTTTCATTTCCAGCTCTTATTTAATTCCCTTTGTCTCTCTTTGTAGCTTCCTTTCTCATTTCCATCTCCATCATCCACCCGACACCGTTTCCATGATATGCCTCTTCATTTTACTCCACTTCTTCCTTAGCATTCAACAATGGCTTCTGCTCGCTCTCTCATATTAATCTCTTCTCTCTGAAAAACAAAGGGTACGTTATTTTTTTTAGTTCAGTTCAGTTTGCTTCGTTTCAGATGCTTCTTTCTGAAAATTGGAAGCTTTGAATTGCTTCCGGTTTCATGGGGAATGAATCGAGAAGCTGGTTCCAGTTTTTAGCTTTATGGGGTCTTAAACAATGGGAAAATACTGGGTTTTGTGGTCTTGACTCGATGATGTTATCTAATCTTTTGGCAGAGCTTTGTTAAAACTTGAAAAAACAAAAACAAAAACAAAAAGCTCTCCTAAATTTAGGCAGAACTGTTGCCTTGTTCATCCTAATGAATTGTGTTAGCTTAAGCTTTAGTAAAAGAAGGGAGTTAATCGTCTGTCTTTTCCATGTTTGTCTTTATGCTCAGCTGTCATGAGTTGTGTACATCTTCCTCTTTCCTTCTTTCCATTACTGAATGGCTATTAGCTCTTATGATTTATGAGAAATTGAGGTAAATTCAGTGAAATCTCGGCATACCCCATTAAAACAAAAAGGGTAATGCACTAATACTATGGATTAGAGTCCATTCTTCTTATATGTGATAAGCTTTTTGTTCAGCCATATTTGTTGAGGTAGTATAATCAATGTCTTCATTGATTTCTTGGCAATAAGTTCCTTGTTGGCTTTACTGGAAATTATCCAAGTGCGTGATTTTCTTCAATGTAGGGAGTGATAAGAAGTAAATGCAAATGATTTGGTAGATCCACTGGCTCCATGGGAGGCTTATTTCACTTTTTTGAGTTCAACCATAGCAACATGGCCAGAAAATTACTTACACACAAGAGACACGTTGGTGGTAAATATTGTTCTTTTTTTTCTTTTTTTTTTTTAATTCATTGGAAAAGTTCTTTAGTAAATTGCTTTGGATTCAGAATTTAGATATCTTTTGGTGATCCTCCTCGTGATTGAAGATACACTTGCATCTGTTAGTTATATTTCCATTCCAAGTTTACAAACTATATCAGTAATAACGTTGCTAGGAAGTAATGCAAGAAGAAACTCACGAGATTCTTGTCAGCAAAAATGTTTTTGTTCATGGTTGAGCTAGTATACTAATTTTTAAGCATTGCTAGGGTCATTTTTGTAGATTATCATCTTCTTAAGTGGTAAGAGGGTATGTACCAAGAATGTTAATTCCTCCTAAAATGGGAATGGCATGATAACTTTCCATTTCTTTCTAGTTTTAGTTTCTACAATGCAATTCAGTAATGCAGTTCATTTTGCCACTTTGCAGGTCTAGAAGCACCGCGAAATAGCTTGGAGCTGCAATTAGAAAATTCTCAGAACTACTGCGCTGTAGATGATCTGCCGGTAATTTTTCCATCAAACTCCTCATCGTAGATGTAAGACACGTAATATTTTTTTTAAACATCTGATACCATGTTACTATGTTCTTTGTATTGCATGACTCTGGTCTGATGATAGTGTCTAACTGGGTTGTCTTGAGAGTGATTGTGAAGAACTTCACCATTAAGCGGTGCCAAGTCTTGTCCAAGTGTGCGGTTATATGTATTTTTCAGTTTGATTTTGGTTTTCCTTTTCCCAGTATTCTAAGCTTTCGATGTTTTGAACATTTTTTTTTGGTTAAAATCTTTGATCATCCTTCATTAATTTCCTATATAGTTGGGGTCAGACTAATGCTACAATGAGTATTAACTCAAACTGAAATAACATTATCATCTAAATATTTCTTAGGCATCTCTTTCTCTCTCTCCCCGCTAAATGCATTTTATGTGAATTTCAGTGCTCTTATCAAGTTGAAGAAGACTGGGCAGCAAAGAACTATTGTCAAACTGAGGCTTCAATGAAGAAATTGATTAATGAGGAGATGTCCAAACAATCTAACACCAGACAAAATACACCTAGTATTGTTGCCCGGCTTATGGGAATGGATGCATTGCCATTAGATTCAAAACCTATAGTAGTTCCAGCAGTAGAGAAAAAGAATGATGGTCAGCAAAGGGAAAAAAATGCTAAGGGTTCAGATGTCTATTTATCTTCTAACTCAAATTACTCGAAGAAAATGGATGTTGACTCAGTTTATGGTAGTCGAGACAGAGATGCAGAGAGATGGAGCACCGGCCAGGAGTTTGGAAAGCCAAGGCCTCGTGAACATCCTCAGGAGGAAGAATTGCAAAAATTTAAGAAAGAATTTGAGGCATGGCAAGCAGCCAGGCTTAGAGAATGTTCAAAGGTTGTTGATGTTGGAAGCATTTCTATGGCTCAAGAGAAACTGAGCAAGGAAAAGATGGCACATTATGCAGGTTCTGAAAGAGCAAAGCATGAGAAGCCTTTGGAATCTAAGAAGTTTGCAGTAAAAGAAAATATGTATGAGATGGGTTTGCATCGCAGACATAAATCAGAACCTTTTACAGCTGAGCAAAAAGAATCAAGAAGCCGATGCACAAATAAGGATTTTCAGCTACCTTCTATTATACATTATAATGAGAAAGTCGATGCTGCTCCAACAAGGATAGTGATCTTAAAGCCTGGTCCTGATAGGATATATGACCATGAAGAATCATGGACCAGTTCCTCTGGCACTTTTGATGAAAGAGTTAGTATAGAAGATTTCCTTGAGGAGGTAAGGGAACGACTAAAACTGGAACTGCAAGGTAAAACTCTTAAAAAGAGTTCTGTGATCAGAGGAAGTGGAATCGAAACCCCTTTCAATGAAAAGCCATCTGATCCAAGACAAATTGCTAAGCACATAGCAGAACAGGTCAGGGAAAATGTTAGTAAGGATCTTAAAATGAATTTAGTTCGATCAGAATCAACTAAATCATATAGAAGTGAAGTTCAGTTCAATGGACCAGGCTCCCTAGAGTTCATCAACAAAGATACAAGAACATTCTTGTCAGATAGACTAAAGAATGTTCAAAATCAAGAAACACAGTTGGATATACCAATTGTTTCCACTGGCAGATGTAGATTGCCTGTGTTTGAGAATGGAAGGGACAGGCTAAAGCAAATAGAAGATTTCCCTAAGTCTGGAAATGAGCAGAGCTACTGGGAAATTGTTAAAGATGAGCAAGAAATGCAAACCAGATCTTTCAGGCATGGAGATGATGTTGGGTTGCTAAATAGGGAATCTTCCACAAGAAATCTGATTAGGTCTTTGTCAGCACCAGTCTCGGGAACATCATTTGGGAAGCTGCTTTTAGAGGACCGCCATATTTTAACTGGTGCTCAGATTAGGAGGAAGCATGAAGGCATTGAGAATGTACAAGTGGATGTTGAAAAAAGGAAGAGAGAAAAGTTCAATTTGAAAGAGAAAGTTTCTAATATCAAGTATGGTTTGACACTTCGACGGAGGCTATTTGGCAGGAAGATTCAGTCAATGGTGGACACATATGGTGCCTGTGATGGTCCTGTAAAAGATATTATGAGTGGACCAACAGTTATAAACTTCAGCGAGAGGCATGTAAGGGCACTTTTCCGGTTTCTTGTTTATAAATTAAGAGCTCGTTTAGATACATTTCCCATTTTGTTTTGTAATTAATATATCTTTGTTGTCTTAGGAGAATTCTACTGAGGTGCCTCCCAGCCCAGCATCTGTTTGCAGCAGCACAAATGAAGAATTTTGGAGGCAAGTGGATTATCCCAGCCCCATATCAACACCTGATGTGACTTTAGGAGAAGAAAATGCAGTACAACAGGTTTTCAAAGAGATCAGTTCTAATTTGAATGGTATGCAACTTTCCCTTTAATTTCAAACTTTGGTCTATGAAAAATTATAAAAAGGATTATGTTCTCTATTCCTTGATCACATAACTACATTTCTTGTATTGAATATGACATATATTACAGTGTAATGAATATGACATAACTACATTCCTTGATCACTAGCATTTTGCTTTTGTTTTCTTTGGATTATTGTTAAAATTATTGTACTACTTAAACAAAATCCCAACCTGTTTCTCACTTTCTCTTTTGTTCACGTGGAAAGGAGAGACAGTTCAAAGATGTAAATTGCTGTATAGGAGCACCTTTGTTTTGCATACACGTGAGTGATATTATTGCTAATATAATGGATAGCTGTCAGCATAATCTCTGTCTAGATCTGGCACCTGATCATTCCAGTCCAATGTTGCTACTGTCCACATAATGTACAACTACTTTTTGATATTAATGCAATATATGACAAATCTTCTTATTTATTGATTGATTACCAGAGTTGAGGAGGCAACTTAATGAACTCGAGTCTGATGGAGTGGATGACATATCAATTGAAAAGGAGTCTACTGAATCAGAAATGGGGGATATAGAGGACCAAGCAGAAGGCTATGTTAGGGACCTGCTTGTTGCTTCTGGTTTATATGGTGGATCATGTGACAGATCCTTATCTAGATGGGACCCATTAGCGAAACCTATCGGTGATGCTGTCTTTGAACAAGTGGAAGAATCATATAGAAAATTGGGCAAGGAAAATGATGAGAATGATAAGAAGGTAGATCGAAAGGTGTTACTAGATTTGTTGAATGAAGCACTCTCAACCATACTTGGGCCACCAGTGACACTGTCTCGGTTCAGGAGAAAGCTTGTTGGTTCCTCCATATTGCCGCCTCCACGAGGAAGGAAGTTATTGAATTCAGTGTGGGAAATTATCCAAACCAATTTATATCCTCCAAATGATAGATGCTACTACTCGCTCGATAGCATGGTGGCCCGGGATCTAGGTTCAACCCCTTGGTCTAGCTTGATGGATGAAGAAACTAATGTTTTGGTAAGAGAGGTGGAATGCTACATTATAGGCAACCTGGTTGAGGAAATTGTGAAGGACATGCATTATTGATGGTGCATACATTAACGAGGTTTTGGCTGCTGGTTATTAAATCTAATGTAGGGAAGTGGCATACACATGGAGATAACCCTGCTTTGCTTGTAAAGGTGAATATTGGTGGGAGATTCCCCGTCCATGTACATATTCTTTGCTGGGTGGGTTTGCAACGTATAGGTTAAGTTTGATCAGGTTTATACATACTGTACATGATTGATTGGTTGTATTATTAGAATTTTTATTTACAATGGAGAGAAACTAATAAATGTAACTTTTTGGTTCTTGACTCAGTTGCCTGTTTTGGCATTAAAACTGATATGATTGCATATTTTATTGGTTCTTCTTTTCTTCTTTGGTATTTTTATCATATTTTTCTGTAAGTAAACCTATGTTTTTCTTGTTTTTGGTAAAAGTATCATAAAGATCTTTATTATTGGAGTCAAATTACATTCTGTCCTATCTACTAAAAGAATGGGCAAATTAATCTCTGTACATAAGATCAAAAAGCAAATAGGTCCTTCTGTTAAAAATTCTATCAATTTCTACTATTAAAAATTGGTCCATATACGTCAGTATGAGGTATACGTAGCACGTCATATGTAACTATTTGGTTATTCTGATAGTCACGTCAGTTTTTTAACTGTAAAAATGGATGAAATTTTTAATAGAATGATCAATTTACTATTCGATCTAACGTATAGAGACTAATTTACCTTTTTGTTTTAAAATAAAAGGAATAAAATACAATTTAACTCTTAATAAAGGGTTATCTTATTAATTGCAACTAAATGAAAATCCATTGCGGAGGCTGACTACCATGTGCGAATCCTAAAATAGAAATTTTTCTATTTTAATCCTTTAAAATTTTTAAATTTTAAATTAATAAAAAATAAAATCGATCTTTAACCCTTAAAATTAATAATATTTTAATTTATTATTTTAAAATTTATATTTTTATTATAATAAAAATTATAATTTAATTTCAATCCCTAAAAAAATTTGAAGTGGGGAGACATGGTCTGTTGGAGTTTAATATGGTATTGACATTTCTTAAATTGGGCTGATACAAAGAACAACAGTTAACATCACCTAAATGCTAAATACTCCAACTTAGAAAAGTATGGACAGCAAATAATTGATTTGAAGGGGGGATAGGTTTCCTGTTTTTACCACGAAAAAAAGTAGGTAAAAGCGCAAGTAAAGGGTGAAGAAATGAAGACATAAATTCAAAGGAAGAGTCCCCACTGGCATCATGTGCGTGTTGACTGTTCATTTGTGGAAATCTTTGTTAGGTACACCGAACGAAATAGTATTGTCCAATCCAAGAAAAACCAAAAGCTGTGATATCCAAGTATTTTCATTACTACTACTGCCTCATTCATCTGTATTGGGTGAATAATATATCTGTTGGCATTTAAAGCAAGGAAAAGGGTGATTCTTTGATGTTTGTACTTCAACTTTTGAGTCACTCGAATTTATCAAGAATGTAAAAAAATTGACCAAAAACATACATTACTCGGTAATGAATGGAACCCACTTTTGTTTGACTCCCATCTATCGCCTGAATTAGCGGGGAGATGCACATGCCATCCTACTGTGCAAAAACTTCATTGTCATATTCATAGATACATGTACACGAGTTGCTTACGTTATTTGGGGAGTCAGAGTGAGAGATATCTATCATTAGTTTAGTAAACGAACAGGTTAAACACTACCCAAAGTAAATTTGGAAGAAATACTAAACGACTATTTGGTTGGCGGAGTGAAAAGCAACTGCCAGTTCCATCTTACGTACTAAACGACATTCATTTGAGTTTCAGAATGTTATATGTAGCAGTTAACCGTTACCTATAATACCGACAGCACCAACCTCACTCTCGGTCCCCTCAGTTAGTGGTATGGTGTCTTTAGTTTTTACTGTCATGCTACCCGTAACTGTTACCAAACCAGTTTTGAACATGGATTTCTATTTCATCAATATTAACAGTACATGCATTTGCACAATGGGAATGCATTATTATATAATTAAGAAAAAGTCCAACAGGGTCGGTTCTCATACAAACAAACAAGACTCTTTAATTTAAATTTAATACCAATTAGCCTAAGCCACGAGGCGCGTGTTATTGCTAACATACGCATGTAAGCCCACTACGCACCCTGGCTGCCTGCCTTCCTGCATTAGTAAGTATTACCCAACAGCATAATGAATTATTTAACATCCAATTCCATATTTAATATTTAATAGTTTTAGTTTTTGTTTAGTCCCATATTCCACGCCTCTACACTTTAGCTGTCGGTTTGTCCATTTCCTTATTACTTTTTCAAACTTCTTCTCTTTCTCTCTCCGTCTTCCAAAGAATTTAAGATAAGGGGTAGGAAATGAGTGAAAATTAAGTAAGATGATGATAATGGAATGGGATCAACAGCAAGAGAATCAAAGCCAAAACCAGAGAGAAGATAGTGTGAATCTCAATGTGAACAATGGAGTAATGTATGTGAAGGTGATGACAGATGAGCAGTTGGAGACTCTCCGGAAGCAAATTGCCGTTTATGCCTCTATCTGTGAGCAACTTGTTGAGATGCACAAGAATCTCACTGCCCAGCAAGATCTTACCGGTAGGTCGACCTTCTATCCGCCACCCGCACTTGTATATTATGCTCCTCCACTTTCTTCTGTTCATGCTCATCTAATGGGATTCTTTTTTTGTTTCACCTTTTGCTTGCGTGTTATTTCTGATATTTAAATATGTATTGCCCCTGATCCATCATCGTCTACCTTGGATCTACCCTCTCAGTCTGACTCAAGTGTTGGTGGACTTGTAACTAGTGAAGTCCCGCTGTTTTAGCTTTTGGTAACATCATTTTTCTGTCTATGGTTGAACCAAAGGATGAGGAAAATCTTTGTATACAAATTAACACTGTTGTGCTGTGCTTCGTGTTGGGTTCATTTGGGTGGTCGATTTGGATCTTTCACTTGTGTTCTTCTTAGCTTAACCTATCTTTTTCTTTATTGCAGAATAAGTTAAAATAAGAACCAACTGATCATTGATGCTTATCTGTTTTTCTTCCCATTATCAACAACGGTATATTTTTCTTGTTCGTAAGAAATCCACCTAACTTTAGACAAAACCAGAAAGAATGATTTGTCAAGCAATATAGGTGGGAGCCATTAATGTTCAGATTCTGAAATTAAACTGATTATGTAGTAGAGTAGATTAGGGTTGAAATATAAGTGTGGACTGACTAGCAGTTTGTCATAGTCAATATTGGCTATTGAAAAATGCTAATATGAATGAATGGCAGGTGGGAGACTGGGAAATCTGTATTGTGACCCATTAATGACATCGGGTGGGCACAAAATAAGTGCGAGACAACGGTGGACACCAACCGCTGTGCAACTTCAAATACTGGAACGTATATTTGATGAAGGAACTGGAACTCCAAGCAAGCAAAAGATCAAAGAGATAACCTCAGAACTAAGCCAGCATGGCCCCATTTCTGAAACCAATGTGTATAACTGGTTTCAAAACAGACGAGCTAGGTCTAAAAGGAAACAAGTAATGGTTGCATCCTCCAGTAATAACAACAATAATCATAATAATGCGGGTGAATCAGAGGTAGAGACAGAAGTTGAGTCACCAAAGACAAAACCAGAGAATCTTCTGCTTGTATCAGAGGGTCAAGGTCAACATCATGATGTGTGCTTTCAGCACCCAGAGATAACTTCTCAACTGCATTTCTTGGGTGTAGGAGATGACCATATGTCTGCTAAAAGAATGGGGGGAAGCTACCACATTTATGACCAAGCATGGCAGGGTGAGTGAGTGAATGAGTGAGGCAAAGGAACTACATAGCATGCATGCTTTGACATGGTAAAGCTAATACATATACTTTGAATCTTACACTGCCCTTTAGGCTTTTGGCTTTCTTTTGTTTTTGATTAATATTTGTTAATATGAAGAAGTGGAAGGAATGTGCTTGGGCAGGTTGTTGATGAAATTAAGAGTGTGCTTGATTTGGAATGTTTGATGGTAAACCGTGAACATATTAATATAATATCTGGGTTGGGTATTCCTCCAAATCCAATCATTGCAATCAATCACATGAAAACTATGTTGTGTTATGTGATTAAAATTGCAGGTAGGATGAAGTAGGTGGTGGTTGTAACCCAATGCTGGCATAGCCATATCACCCACAACATTCCAGCCTTTAAAGTTACTACTATTTCCACTAACAAGTATTCAGAGCCCACCACTAATGATTATGTTTAATTCCTACCATAATCCCCAATTGTTGTCTTTTTGGGTAATTCAGGGTTTTTGCTCTCTATTAAGTTGTTTTGTGGTGTCTTTCAATTTATAAATAGGAGGATGTATTTCAACATACTCGAATTCATATCTTTCTGTACTAATAATAATATTCATGACAATTAAATTAAAACTCAATCTTTTTAAACAGGAATATAGAATATTATTAAAATAATAATTAACTAATCAAATAATATAAAATATCACCAAATTACAATAGAAAGGCCCATATTTTATACTAGGCTAAGCAAATCCAATGGCCACAATTCATCCACAGCATTTTAGTAATTTTATCAAAATTATCTTTCTTGCTAAATAACCATTTTGTCCTCAATCAAATTTTATATTTTCATTTATGTCATTTCTACTTTTGATTATTTTCACTTTTAGTCATTCAACTTTTGAATTTACATTTTAAACCTTAAACTTTAAAATATTCACACTTTGACCTCATCACTTTTCACTTTTTCACAATTTAGTCAATACCTCACATATATCTCACAATATAATACTATACTTTTTTCAACTTTTCTATGTTGTCATTAGTCTATTACAATGGCACTAGGGGTTAACACCATTAATGTGGATGACATTATTGCTAACTTTCAAACCAAATCCAGAAAACCACAGGGCACAGGAGGCCGGAACCAATATTGGCAGGTTGAAATAGGCTTGAAACAGGCCAGTTTCACTGCAAATTTAAACCTCAGGCTAGATCCAGCCAGTGACTAGGAAGGCTCGGCAAGAAAGTTGATAGATTGGGGGAGAAAAGGGGGAGAGGAGAGAAAGTAGAAAAAATTGGCATTATTTCAGTTTTTATCCCTCGTTTCGGAATTCAATTTTTCAGTTTGGTAACTTTCGTGGCCTGGGCTACTACAGCATTAGCTAAATAATTAAATTTCATTAGTATAGTAATTGGTAACACGACGCAAGTTCTTCGTTTTTCCTTTTCCTTATTCCCTACACTGGACCCTCTCATCTTCAAAACTAACACAAATGTATACCCTATTTAATAATATGACATATAAATAAATAAAAAAAACCCCTAATTTTCTTCTTCTCAATTCTCTTAAATCATCACTCTTTTCCTGCAATCCAAACAAACAAAACCTCTCTCTTTATCTGTGACACCAACCAAGCAGCAACCCCCCCTGCATAAATGATCAGGTATTGAATCAAAATTCATCCTTCTTTTTTTTTTTTAATTCACTATGTTTTCATTTTCATCTCATAATTTCATTCGATCAGAGCTTGTTGATTCGCATTTTCATTTCACATTGCGTTTGCTTTCCTGTAATTTTCCATTTTTCTTCTATCAATCAACCTATTTTACGTTTTAATTTTGTTTCTTTCTTTCATGTTACCTATTCCAATATAATCTTTAACTTGGCTATTCATTTTCATTGCATGTTGATCTTTTTGTTGACTTTCTGTCTTTAATATTCTTTTGGTTTTACGGGAAGCTCTTGTATAACTGAATATGCCGGTAGGGTTTTCAAATTTACGTTATTTATGTCATTTACAACACGTGAAACGTCTTTCAATTCCGATTTATCTACTAGAACCGCTTGAATTTATGCTGCTATCCAAATCTGCACATCTTCTTTTTCCAAATTTGATGGGTTTTTGTTGTTACTATTACTGTGATGAGAATTCAGATTTTGTTTTGGGTTTTGTTTACAATTTAACATCAGGAATCTATGATTATTGATGTTTTAACGTGGATGTGAATCGAGCGGCTAGACTATCTATGTAGACAATTACTTGTGCTTTGGTGTTTCTGATCTTTACTATTATTTTTTTAACCACCGCTCTAAGGTCTTGGCTCCTCCAGCCAGCACCACCGCCTCTCCACCCATCTCCGCCGCCAGCTGATAGTTGATGTATCATCGGACCTAATTTCAGTCTGAAGAATTGATTTAATTGGTAACCTTTTAAGTTTCGAGTTAGAATCTTATTTTACAAAAAGAACAAAAAAAAAAAAAAAAAAAAGAAAAGAAGAAGAAGAAGAAGAAAGAAAGAAAAAAGAAAACGGATGGGGAGGATCTCAATAGCTTACATACATGAGGGTAAATGGCCTTCTGGGTCAGTTGATATTCACATCATCCAAAAGAGTCTTCGAAAGGCTGTCTTTGTAGCTATTCTCCTTATACCCTTTGCCTGTATTTTCCTATCTCTCAAGGTATGGTCCTTATACTCGTCTCTTTCTTCTTTCTGTAATTCCTTTAGTGATATGTTCATCTGTTTAGGAATCAATTGACTACCTTTTGTACTATGACTGACTTGGGGAAGTAAGTATGACTAATCATGATTTTTGGGAACCTAAATAATTTTCTAGTTCTAGTGTTAAAATGGGATTTTTTTTTTTTTTTGAATAGAAATCCTCTGGAAATTAACTCCTTGTTTGGTTTTAGTACCTCATACAATGCGTAAATGATATAACAGGAAATTTCAGCCACTCTTATTTTGTGGAGATTTCAGCTAAGTGGACTCCTTGTCATATTATTATTATTGCTTTGGAACCCTGTTCACAAAGGTGAGAGCCTCTTTAGCCGGTTGCCTTTTTTATTTGATGTGCTATTTTTTTCAATTTCGAACATGTACGATTGCTAGATATATTGTTTTAATCCTTTTTCTCAAGTTTTCTATTTTTAAGCTTTCAGAGTCTGTTATCATAATGCCAGCCTTTGGAGTTCAGCTTGAAACACACTATACGAGGTAACTTACTAAAACCTCTAATTCTTGAGAATGAGTGTTAAATATCTATGTAGGTTCATGTTTTATGGTATACCATGAATATGCAAAAACATAGCTTATGTTTTTGTTTTTCTTCTATACTATTAGTTCTGCAAGTTGATGGTCGGATAATTTTCCTGATTTGATTTTCAAAATTCCTCTTTTACTTTTAAAATAAGACTGTCTAGGAAGGGGAAACATCTGTTGTCACTCTGTATCAAAATTTGGTGTTCTAGGTTATTATTCAGTATTAGGGTTTAGTTGTTCTT
Source organism: Gossypium bickii (assembly GCA_025503065.1). Lineage (NCBI taxonomy): Eukaryota > Viridiplantae > Streptophyta > Magnoliopsida > Malvales > Malvaceae > Gossypium > Gossypium bickii. The sequence continues at coordinate 107,939,528 of CP106718.1, forward strand.
CCATCCAGTTTTTTGCATTTCGCATTGCATTGTCTTGGATTTGCAAGTGGTTCTCAGTCCTTTCTAGCTTTTCTTCTATAGACATGCTCATTATTAGAGAAGCAGCTTAATCAATATTCATAAATAAATCCTTTAGATTTTTTAGTCACGAGCTTTTACAAATAAGTAGTCGTACTAGCACTATAACCAATGTTATTATTTCATCTGGTTTTGTTTGTTTACTTTTGTTGTAGTGGCAGAATCATCCGCAGATTCATTCCTGCCGGTGAGATTTTGAAACCTGTATTATTAGAATGTGTTACCCCCGTAACTTGTTACTGGAGCCTCTCTTTACTTGTGCGTGGGAAGGAAGAGCTAGTGTTGGTGTTCAAGGTAAGACAACTGAATTTCAATCTCTGTTATTTGCTTTAGAACATATGGGGGATATATACTGCCGTATATCTTAAACAGGATGGTCAATCCCTTACTTTGAAGATATCCAGTAGCAATAGGAGAGTTTAGTAAGGAGTGTATATGCATGCATGTGCTGTCATTATAAGTTAATATAGTAAGTAGTATTGGGTTTAATTGAGGTGTGAAACTTGGTCGTGTGTGAAGGAGCTACACCCTCCAATGAAGATGTTGCTTCCCGTATGGAAGGCCTTGTGTGCTAGCATTGACAACAAAGAAGGTCCAGACATATGTGGGGAAGGTGAAGGTGGTTGATGTCAAGGCCGTGAAAGTAGAAAAAGGAATATATGAAAACACATCAATTAGCAAAGATTACATATGTGGATTGCTTGCTGCAAGCGTAGAGAAGAGATAGGGGAAATGCATTCTCGTCAGAGTAAAAACAAATTAGTCCATTTTTGTAGAAGAGGATGAGCATTAGAGACTATCAGCAAGTTGTCTGTTGCTAAAGGAAACAAACAGTGGATGAGCTTTCCAACTCAATTAACCAAGATACAATATGTATATTTGTTAGTCTGTTCACCTTTTTAGTATGTTTTTCTTTTTCCTTTCTTTTGTTGGTTTCATTTGATATCGAAATGGTATACAGTTAAACTGGGTTGGGATTTGGCTCAGTTGTATGTGAGAAAAAAAAAAAAGTGAATCAAATGTTGCATCATTTTCACCCTAATGTATGGGTTACGAGTTAGAATGAAAATGCTCAGATGTGAGGATCTAAATTGCGACTTTTGCAAACAAGGCAAGAATATTGAGAATTCAACTAGAAACAAATAAACATTCCTCCATTAAGGTCGATGGAATGCATGTTACTTTATTTTCAGTATGGCATGCGATCATATGCTGCTATCGGACTGTGAAATGTCAAGGGTGTGCTAGCGTAATTGATTACCACACTGGTTAAACAAGAGGCCTGAACACTTAAGCTTATACCAAGGAAATGATTCTACTTGCTCTTTGGGGAGACGGGGAAGAGAGCAAACAACCAAGAATTAATGCACGGAGAAATACAAATGTAGTACAATGTTTGCAATATACTTTTATGTTCAATTTGCCGTAAATTCAGTTTACTACCATCACCCTATGAGTTGAGAATACATCGTAGAAGGAAGAAAAATAACACATCTCGTAGCACCCAATTATTATTATGGGGTGAGAAAGAATGTCAATTACCCATCTTGGATAATGCTTTGGTTCCCTGAAAGCCCAACTTCTCGCAGGCTGAGATCAGGTAAAATCAATCCAACAAGGGGTCCAGTCACCTTTAGACAAGTACACTATGACGTGGTTTCAGCTTAACACGTTAGTTTGGTTTTTCATCAGCAGCTGCTCTTAACCGCAAGCTGGCCCTTTCAAGGCTCACTCCTTGTCGGCATAGCCCATGCCATAACTCCCTGCCTTCATCATCCCTCACTTGCATCTTAGCTATCTGCCCATGCAATGCCTCCAAATTCACAAGCGGGGCAGTGGTTGGTCGCCCATGAGCACACTGCATGTTATCATTTTCACATTTATTAAGGCAGCATAAGAATCTCCCTCTCTCACACACACGTGCAAATGAATGCATACATGCAAAAAATGTCAGCAGTCGAATCTGCAAAAAGAATTCTTGGTGTGGTATATGTTCAACTCACTTGGAAGCACAGCGAGGTCTGCTTTAGCTCTTCAAAAATTAAGGAACATTCTGAAGGAAGCAAGGAGTCTCCGAACATAATTGCACCTTAATGATGAAAGCATGACAGGAAGTTACACAAAGTTGGAGAACTTGCAATGAAGGACAAGATATTATCTACATATTAACGAAAGTTATGGAAGTAGCAGAGTTGGAAGTTTAAATAGACGTAAGAGAGAAAAGACAAAAGATATCTTAACAGCCACAGTGGAGAAGTCTCGCTTGACCTATGCATATATATTATTTGCTCAGATAATTATTGCACTAACCACTCTAATTAAGTATTAGATAAAGCATAAAACTTCCACATATTTGAATTTGATTCGTACAGTTGCCATAACTATGTGAGATTAGACATACCTCGGCATGCTTTGGAATTAAGAATGCGACTAACAGATGGGGGCATTGTTGATGATCCATCCGTATCAGCAAGCTACGTATTATAAATACAAACTGAGAGTCAGAAATTAAACCTTTACCAACAAGTAAAAGGGAAAGGAGAAGTAGGAAATAAATGTTCTAATAAGCAACAAACCATGTATTACCTGGTGAAGAAATTCCAATAGATCGACATCAGATAAATTGACACCTAAAATGCAAGGTACCTGCATGTTATCCATAAAATTTTGTTGACATTGAAGTTTAACAGAACAGAAATGGCAAACTTGAATTTGCATGATAAGCAAACAAGGACACAGAAAGTATTTCTGGGATAAGCTTCCAAAATTTCCTTCAAAATATGATAAAACAGGTAATTTTGACCCAACCTCATTGAACTTACGAAAAAGCAGTAAGTAAAGCTCAAGCAAAAGATGTAAGGGCCCTGGTTTAGCTTCCATCAATATAAACAGAAGTGAAATGGAGCTTAACTGCAAGAAGTATGACAACAGCTGGCTTACGATGAATAAGGTTCAAATTCCTGGATAGTAATTAAAATTAAGAAGCAAAATCAGGATATATAATAAGATTAATAGCAATGAATATCAGAAGACAATGAATGGAACATTAAGGAATGAAACACAAAATGGTGAAACTCCTGTTAACATCTTTACAGGTAAGAGAGATGCACTTTGAACAATGTTTTTGCCTCCAAATCCACAACCAGGTTATTTATCACACAGCAAACTATATGAGCATAATATTTTCAAACCAAGGAAAAAACAAATTACTTCTTGAAGGATCTTGAATCTTGCGTGTGAAAGTCACAGATCCAACCCCAATGCCTTATTTGTTCAGAATAATTGTGCAGTAACTGATATCCCATCTCTGGCAGGATCTGTTATTTAACAAGTAATAAGTTAAACCTAGATTCACAAAGAAAAAAAAAAAAAATCATTGCCAAAGCTCCAGGATAAAACTTCATACATTAAACTATACATACCAGCTCTTTCTCTGTATCCAAATAGGCAACCGACTTCCCTTCACCAGATAAGACCTAGTTTTTTTGACATGTCAAATTAGTAGCGAAAATCACTACTTCGACAAATTTGAACTAGAGAATAGTTTTACCTTGCGACGAAGTTCTTCTAGTTGAATTCTTTCATCTGCAGCATGCTGCAGAAGATAACAATAACTAGAGTTAATCATACTGCCAAAATTTCTATAGCATTTATGTAAGCATGTATGCTAATGTTATCATTTGTATGTCCAAATCAGCATACAAGGTTGTTGTATAGGCATCAAATCCATGGATTAGCATATGTATGAATTATGGTATCCTTGACATATTTGAAAAATCATTTCAACTAATGTTTTCTCCTCATTTCTCATCAACTATTCATCCAACTGTTGTCATGTGTAATCTGTGTCTTCTAAGATCAGAACTTCTGATGACCTTCACCATGACTAATTAACCTCTCTTTTTAGTCAGTCAGCTGTTATTAAAGGAATCACTATATCTTTTGAAGACCAACATCTGACAAACGGTATATCCAAGACCCCGTATATGTGCAATTAATAGTACATACATGAACTTAAGGTACCATTTTCAGCTGAAAACTTACACTGCAATAATTAGAGCAGAAAATGCATGACAAGAAAAGGGTAATGCTATAGAAATTTAAGCCAGTAATGGACCTGGTCAATAATAGCAAGTTTTCCACCAGCTACAATTGGGATGAATTTCTTATCCACCTGCTGCAGAACCTTGGCCTCTGTGAGACACTTCTTACTAATTGATTTAGGAACCAATGATTCAGTAGCAAGATTAAGGAATCCAGAAGCGATATCAAGTAAAGTATCTTCATTGTCAGCATCATATAATTTGTTATTCCTCTGCATTAATAATACAGTAAATACTATTGACCACTAGTGAATGCATCTGGAGCTGAAAACCCAGAAGCAGCAAATACGGTTTATTAAAATTGCAAAATACCCAACTGTTTTTCTCCATTTGGTTCCAGAAATTAGAGGATCCTGATTTCCATATGAGGGAAATACTGAAAGATGAGAGAACAAACAAGAGCTGTTAATCTGTTGATATGTAGTTAAAAGTTTTTCCTTCTTTGGCAACTAAGCAAATTTAAGGAGAAAAAAAAGGATTTTGCATTCCATGTCTATTACTCTACTGTAATGTTGTTAAATTCTCATCCTCTTCAAGTTCACCCAATACCAAATCAATATCAATTGTTTTGTAAGAACTTATACTTAAATACAAGTATTTCTTCTGGTGAAAGAACAGAAATACCTTGCACTGGAACAAGTTCAGGATTCTCTCGGCAATAAGGTTGTTCAATCTTATCACATTTTTGAACTATGGGGCCATGCACCTTGTCTGGTTTGTTATTCATATTTGATCTATATTTAGCCAAAGTGAACAACCAAGAAAGAGAGAAAATTCAAGTTTCAGCAGCAAAATCAAAGTCAATTCTGTAAGGAGATAACAAAATTGCTCATACCTATTCTTCCCAAAATTAGGTTCAAAGCATCGATAGTGCAAACCAGAAGAACGTTGTGGAGGCTTCTTATCACCAGTCTCTGCAAAATTCACTTACATTAATATAGTACATCATTAACCAATCCTTTAAACTGAGATGTACATCACATAATCACCTAAAAAGGTATATGGAACATGGACTTCATTAGAAGTAGATTCCTCCGATGTCTGTAAACAATGATGTAAGGAGATAAACCTCCTCTTCCGGATGTAAAAAGGAGGAGCTGACTGGCTTCTTCTTGATCTTTCTTTAGGACTAAAGTTTTTTCCAAAATCTTGATAACGAAAGCAATCTCTTTGTCTTTTAAATTCATTAATACTTGAGTCTGAACAAGGCCAATCTCCGTCTTCAATTACTACATTGAATTGTTCTGGAGAAAATTTATGTTTTAGATTGTATTGTTGAAGGTGCTCAGAGAATTCTCTACTGGATTCAGCATAGTCAACTCCTTGTTCAGTGTTTGGGAAATCATAGATGCATTTTTCCTGGCTGGAGCCCCTTGAGATTAGATCAAAACCAAATTGGTTGTCCTCGTCTTCACCATCAGAGAAATGCCCAAAGTTAGTCCTTTTGTCAGATCTGAAGCTCCCTTCTATTGCATTCTTATAACTAAATTGTGCAAAGGGGTTTGAGGTTCCTGAACACAATCCCAAACTTAAGGACTGATGACCAGAAGCAAAGTTTTCAGCTAGCATGACTGAACCAGATACTAGGCCATTCTCTTCAACAGAAACATCTTCACATGACAGAAACAACCTCGCAGAAGCTCTTCTTAAAACATCACAATCCGTAGGAATGTTATCTGTTCTTACAAGCTTGGGTCCATCCTGCCATGCGGTCTTTGGAAGGTGATCAAATGTCTGGTCACTGAAATCAACTTCCATCATATTGAAGCCATCATTTGAGCAGACCCACTTCCTTTTTGTCTTAAGGCTATCAATTGATGAGTCAACTCCTACGTCACTTTCAACCAACTCACTGTCAAGTGGCTGGTTTCTTTGGAAGGAGCAACTTTGCATAAAAGGTTTGCTGATATTTTTCCTAAACTGCATGTCATTGCAAAGTTCACGACTATCAAAAGGAAAACGACTCCTAACTGTTTCATTGGTCACACAACTCTCAAACTTGAGGGATTCATTACCTAACTTTGAACTTATATTATTGTTGTTCACATGATAGTTTGGTCTTCCTGAAGCAATAAATCTATTTTCCAAGAAGTGATCTTCTGCTAAAATATTGTTATCAGATGACCAAAGATGCCAATCACTCCTTTGGTTTACTATGGAGCCACCTTTGGAAAGGGAATCACCCAAACTTTGAAAAGAATAGTCAGTCCAATGAACAAACTTCATATCAATCTGCTGATCTTTAAATTGTGCAGTATTCCCATTGCACTCCTCAAATGGCGTATCTTCATGGTCCATAAGAAACAAATTATCTATGGTTAGCTTGTCCGATGAAGAAGATGGTTGATACTTTTTAGTCCTCTTCCTCGTTGCAAATTCCAAGTCCACTGATGATCCATCAAAAAAATCTGCAGACCAAACGTTGAAAAAACAAATGAAGCATGCAACAGAGATAGCATTGCAGGAGGCAATAACTTTCTGTGAAAGCATGATTGGATATTCATTCACATCATGTCCAAAGAAAATGTTTGGCCAATAACATATTGAAGGGCACCTTCTGCAACATTTAAAATATTTGCATCTTCCTTCAGGGTTTCTGCTTGTCCTAATCCATCAGCTGCATGAGTTCAAGGACTAGATAAGAAACCAATTATAACTTGATAGTTTCAGGAGCCATTACAAAAACAACCATAATAAGCACTTTGTTCTGTATGGTTGAGAGCATACCATAACTAATATTTTTCCTCCAGAGGTGTTGAACTGCTGTCTCCATTAAGGTACATACAGGTTTCCAATCCTGGCAAGAAAGAAACAGAAAGAGAGAGAGATTTGAGGTTGAATTAACAACTTTTTGAAGTTCCTAATAACCCTAAGTGCCCAAAATTTCTTGTTTTTTAGAAAAAGGCAAAAATAAACTCACCACTGAGGATTAAACAAATGAAAAGTTGAATTACGACATTAGGCAGATGACTTTTAAAGGTAACCACACAAATTGATAATGTTTTAATCCTACAATTAATGAATAAAGTGTATATCCAAAGGGAAAAAAGTCTGATCATCATACACACTGTCATTTATTATTGAAGGAATAATGTCATATTCCGTTGTGCTTCAAGAAAATTTTCAATGTGGCATATGTACTTTAAAAGTGTGTAATATGGCATCTATACTATCATTAGTCTATTAAAATGGCCCTAGGTGTTAACACCGTTAAGGTGGATGACATTATTGCCAATTTTCAGACCAAATCCAGCAAACCAAAGGCACAAGAGGCCGGAACCAGTATTGGCAGGTTGAAATAGGCTTGAAACAGGCCAGTTTCACTGAAAATTTGACCCTCAGGCTAGATCCAGCCAGTGACTAGCCAGGCTTGACAAGAAAGTTGATAGATTGGAGGAGAAAAGGGGGACGGGAGAGAAAGTAGAAAAAATTGGCATTATTTCTCATGCATCCACATGTGATCGGATGGAGGTCACGTCAGCTGTTTTAGTTAACATTGTTAACCACAGGGTGCTAGATTTTCACACAGAATGATAGTACATACTCTACATTACACATTTTAGAGGTACTTTACCACGTTGAAAGGTTCCACAATGTACAAGGAGCTGGCGACAAAACACAAAGACATACAAAGGCCAAAGGTGACACTTCACTATCATAGAAAGCAGCATTGAGTATTCTGGCCATACTTCTATGCAATAGAAGCAAGCAATTCCGCGTTTGTTATAAGAAAATGAAAAAAGTTCAAAGTAGTTTTCAAATGTTTTGAATAAACATTATTTTGAACCAGATACTAAGGTTCCTCCTCGAAAAGAAAATGTTTTAACCAATACAAATGCAAACTAAATCATGGTTCTCAATTAGACTGCATATTACCTTGAATTCGACATATGTCTTTGATGGTTCAAAGGTTAAATCATAGAAAGATGGTGGGCAGCTAATGTTAATTATGTATGATGGAACCACTTGAGATCTACTCCTTTTTCCGTTCTTGGTCCAGTTATTAGCCTTCTCTGGATGTAAAGACTCGAAACTAGTAGCCAAGTTGTTCAGCAACTTATGAATGGGACCCTTGCAGACAAGTCTTGAATTGATATCTGAAATTGTCAAGGTCCAAAACGAAATTGATGATAAACAATGTCTTCATATTGACTAGCCATATAATGGTCTCATATATTCAGTGGATACAGACATATTGAAAGGCCTGCCAGAAAAGAAAAGAATATCATAAGGAGGAATCTAGAATATAAAAATTATGAAGACACTTAGGCAGTTAATCAAACTAATTATTCTACCTTAGAAGTAAAATCATCACAAGGACCAGATATGTAGCCTGAAAGCTTGAGGGAACCATCACTAGCATTCAGCTTCTGCAGACAGGCACAGTCCTCAATTCCAAGACCACTCATCAGAAGAGGCAATGGGGAAGAGGAAGGATGCACAGAGAGAAGCTCATCCTCACTTAATTCAACAAACAATAAAGTTAAAAAAAAAAAAAAAAAAAAAAAAAGGAAAAGGAACATGAATGACAGAGTTCCAACAATGAAATTTGACAAGAACATACCTCTCAATATCAATAAGATTGAAGTAAACCATTGGGTGAACAAGAGCAACTCTGAATACACACTTTTTAACAGACTGCAACACCTTCTTCAGGCTTCAAACTCAGCATTACAAATCACAGGTGCGTCAATTCAGTGTAATGGTAGAGATTTCACAAGGTGCAACCAAGAGCTAGTTTCATAAACTATGCTTAACTATAAGGGAAACAAGAAATTGGAGATTAAAAAGACAAACCTGGATTGCATTTGTTTCTTCCGAACAGGTTGGTTGTAAAATAAATCACGCACAACAACTGTATGGAATCAAGACATTAGTAAATGAAGAAAAGAAAAAATTGAAAGAAAAACAGGCCTTCTTTTCCTATTATTTTAAGTGATTTCTCACCGATTTGAGTCTTCTCCTAATACTTAAGGTTAACTAGCTGTACTTTTTTTTATATATAACTTCAAAGCTAGAATAACATCTGCTCTCTTCAGGGTAAACACCAAAAGCTTTGAGAAAGTGAAGCAAACAGATTGGTCTAACACGCAAAGGAATTTCAACATTAAATGGACAAGAACAGATCTTCAAGTCAAGCAATAATACCAGTGAGCTAACAACAAATGCAGTGGCCAGATAACGCCTTACCTGTTGTGCCCGTATCTTTCCTATCATCATCAATTCCAAGATACAAACACTTGGACCCCTGGAAAGAAAGAACCAAGAGAAATTTAATTGCAGCCAATATCAAAATGATTAGCAAAGAAAAAAGAAGCTTATAACAAAATAGCCACTGTAGATACCTTTATCACCTTGCGATATCCATTTGGTCTTCCATAAGCTTTTGTTACTATTTCTACCAAAGCTACATCAGATATAGAAGCTAGAGCTTCTCCCCGAAAGCCAAAGCTACTGCTGGCAGCATCCAAATCACTTAGATGGTTAAGTTTGGACGTTACTGGCAATGGATAAAGAGAAATGAAGCGAGCACTGTGAGTTAGTAAGAAAACAAATTGAAGGCATTACAGAAAATCAGGAAATAAAAGGCAGCATCGACAAGTATATTACGAAGCTAACCATATCTTTCTCCCAGTAGCACCAATCCATCCCGAGATATACCAGACCCTGAAAGCATATAAGCAACAAAAAAAAAAAAAAAAAAAAAAAAAAAAAAATCAAACATGAAACCTGGATGGACGTGACAATTGACTAAAGGTGTTAGCAACGAAAGGCATGATAGCTTTTACCATCATCCACCACTTTGACATAGCTGCTCCCAACACTTAGAAAGACTGACACCTGAAACAATAAAGAAACCACGACTCTTAACACAGAGTTCCCATCGTAGAAATTATTTACGAGTTAGTTGTTGAAATTTACGACCTTTGACGCAGCAGCATCGAGGCTGTTGAAAATGAGCTCCTCCACAACCCTAGTGAGGTCAAACAAGATAGTGGCAGAACGCACTGTACTACGAACAGCATCTGGCAAGGGCTTAATACTTCCCATTACAAGCCTAACCTAGCTCATGTAGAAAATTAAACAAACATACGCATCAAAACCAATCCGCGTTAAATACACCAAAAAGAAAAAAGAGTGCTCCGGTGGAAAACGAGTAATTAGCAACAAGGATTGGGAAAGCCTTTTCTTAAGAAAATACGAGAAGCAATTTTTATTGCGGAGAAAACAAAAAAGGTTTAGGGTTTATCGCATTGGTTTCGCGCATTTCAGTTATTTTCCCTCGTTTCGCGATTCACTTTTTCAGTTTGGTACTTTCGTGGGCTGGGCTGGGCTGGGTTACAACAGCATTAGTATTATTATTAGCTAAATAATCCTAAATAATTAAATTTCTTTAGTATAGTAATTAGTAACACGACATAAGATCTTCGTTTTTCCTTTTCCTTATTCCCGACACTGGACCCTCTCGCTCGCTCCCTCTCATCTTCAAAACTAACACAAATGTGTACACTATATAATAATATGACATAAATAAATAAAAAACCCTAATTTCCTTCTTCTCAAATCTCTTAAATCATCTCTCTTTTCCTGCAATCCAAACAAACAAAAACTCTCTCTTTATCTGTGATACCAACCAACCAAGCAGCAAACCCCGCCGCATAAATGATCAGGTATTGAATCAAAATTCATCCTTTTTTTTTTCTTTTAATTCACTCTGTTTTCATTTACATCTCATAATTTCATTCGATCAGAGCTTGTTGATTCGCATTTTCGCTTCACGTTGCGTTTGCTTTCCTGTAATTTTCCATTTTTCTTCTATCAATCAACCTATTTTACGTTTTAATTTTGTTTCTTTCTTTCATGTTACCTATTCCAATATCATCTTTAACTTGGCTATTCATTTCCATTGCATGATGATCTTTTTGTTGACTTTCTGTCTTTATTATTCTTTTGGTTTTACGGGAAGCTCTTGTATAACCGAATATGCCGGTAGGGTTTTCAAATTTACGTTGTTTATGTCATTTACAACACGTGAAACGTCTTTCAATTCCGATTTATCTATTAGAATCGCTTGAATTTATGCTGCTTTCCAAATCTGCTCATCTTCTTTTTCCAAATTTGATGGGTTTTTGCTGTTACTATTACTGTGATGAGAATTCAGATTTTGTTTTGGGTTTTGTTTACAATTTAACATCGGGAATCTATGATTATTGATGTTTTAACGTGGATTTGAATCGATAGGCTAGACTATCTAGGTAGACAAATTACTTGTGCTTTGGTGTTTCAGATTTTAATAAATCGGAGAAGGGATATTAATGGAGGCTAACATTTGTGACATCAATCACTTGGATGCGGATGTCCTCCTGCCTCCTCGGAAGCGCCTGCTTGCGGGATTTAAGAAACAGGCATCCAATGCCAATGGTGCTTCAGATCAGCCTGCAGTGGCTTCTTCCTCTTCATCTCCTCCTTCACCTTCACCTTCACCCTCACCCTCACACTCGCCTTCTACTTCTTCAAGTGATGTTAATGACCATCTTAAAAATTTATTGATGAGTTCCCATTTATATAACCCAAATCTTTCTCCTGAGGAGATTTTGGAGGCCTCAAGAGCAGCAGCTACCTCTGCTGCTAAAGCTGCTGAGGCTGCCAGAGCTGCTGCAGAGGAGAAGGCTGCAATTGCAGCTAAAGCTGTTGCTGCAGCTAAGAATGCATTGGACATGGTAGCAAAATTTTCTGAAGACACGATTAATAAGGAAAGACACCTAAAAAAGAATAAGCTCAAGAAACATGTCCCTGTTCAACTCTTGTACAAGAAACACGAACCAATTGAGAGTCCTAGGACAGATGAAGAGCTAGCACGGAAGTTGCACCGAGCAATCAACAGTTCCCCAAGAATCTCAAAGAATTCACCAACTTCTGAATGGAGAGGTCATAAACATAAAAGGCCTAAGATCATGCCAACTCTTGAGAAAACAAAAGCTTCCAATGGGGGTATTATATTGGGAGGAAGCCCGTCTTCTACATGCAATGGAGGTACTATAGCAGGTGAAATTAATTCTGGGGACTCAATGGAAGAATCAGTTAAAGCAGAGGCAAAGGGTGCTAAATATGAAAAATCTGGGCAATCAGAGTTGGATAATGAAGCAGAATCAAGCCATTTAAAGGAAAAAGCTTGTGACGATGTAACCCCTAGTAAAAAGAGGGGAAGAATGAAGTTAAAGAGGCTGCCCTTAAGCATTTGTTCCTTTAGGGATCGAGTGAATCCCAAGGAAGATATGATTACTAAGAGCTCTCCATTGACTGAAAAGAACATGGATAATTCTACTGCTGCTGTTAAGACCTTTTATTCTTTGGAGCCCTCTGATGATGGTGTTATTTCAATCGAAGGTATGCGGAAATGCCAGGATTTCAAGGCCCCTGCATGTATCAAACAAAACAAAGTCATGCAATCATAATATTCAAATCCTGTTCTTGTAACAGGTTGCTTCAAGGGTTGAAGTTAATAGCTGAGGTAGGATTCATAATTTTCTTTTATAGGAAATTAGGAACGACTTTACTCCATTTATCTCTTTGCTCGTTACTGGTTTTGTAAGGAAGTTGAATTGACAGAATGTATATTTGAATGTTCAATTGCTTGCCTCTACACTTTACTAATAGTGCTTGCTGCATAGAATGATAGCAATATTTGGATTTGAGATAAAGAGGAATGCAATAAATTTAGATGTTTTTGTTTTGTTGCATATTCATCCCGCATTCTTGGATGATGCTAGATGTACTGAAACTTTACTGCCCTTGGTATTGTTATTTCAGCAGTTGATTCATTATTTTCTTCTCCCTCAATTTGGGGTGGTTCTCCTTTATTTTTAATTATGGCCGTATAAAATGCATTTGTGTTGTTTATGAGATGCATGATTGATGGATACAGAAACACGTTCATAATCTAACGAGTTTAATGAAGGATACCAGTGAAGTTGAGGTTGCTGAAACTTATTTACACCTTGACCTAGCAATCCATCATCTAACCATGGCGTTTCTTTTAAGCACTAGGATAGATATTGGCATTCGTGAACGCAATTTTTTTCTCTGAATGTCTTGCTGTAAATATTGATGAATTCATCTAGAACCTGCTGACAGTAGCTAAAGTGTAGTAATGTGGTGCCTTTTTTTTTTTTTTTTCGTTTGCGATCGGCTCTCCCAAGTTATACCAAAAATTGGAGAAGGATATTTGGTTGTGTATAGAGAGGAGAAAAAGGAAGGAGGCGCACAATTATATGTGCAACACTCTCTTTAGCTAAATGTGAGCACTTTTTTGTTAATTTTAAAATGTCATCTATAGAAATAAAGTTGAAATCAGCACTCTTATCTACTACACCTATTGCTCTTGGAAACCTATATAACAACCCCTTTTTTCTACAAGAAGAAGAATCAATAACTGATGACCAAAGTGGTTGATCCAAATCATGACATGATGACAAAAAAGAGGATTCATTCAACACTTATCTAACACATAGGCGTGTGATTCATAATCATTACAGAAGAAAACTTGGGAGTAGAATGGCTGGATGGTAAAGGAGTTCCAACCATAATATGCAACTGGTATATAGTTTACTTGAAAACAATGTGAACAACACATTCAGTTATCGCAGTTAAAACTCCCTTGTCATTTCCTCACAATAGTTATTACTTTATACTTTGTTAACCATTAATCAAAAATAAGAAGAAGAAAAAAAAAAAAGAATCTTATTGAAAATGTCACAAGCCCAAAAAATTAAAACAATTAAAACAAACACAATCAATAGTCGTACAGGTGGAGGGAGGAATCTTTAATCCCTTCTTCTCTTGCCCACCTTAAATCTTAAGTTTGCTCATTCCAGCATCCATGTTAGATTGACCATCTGAGCTCCTCAGGTTCAGCCATGGGTGTTGCAGACACTGCTGGGCAGTTGGTCGCTTCTCTGGGGAAAAATCAAGAAGAGGAGAAAGAAACTCCAAAAACTCACGTGCATCAGTCTCAGAGAATTTATATTTAGTCACCAACAATCGATCCAGTGGCAGGAACTTCAGTCTCCGAATCCTCTTCAGATCCCCATGCCTGTCAAAAAAATCCTTTGATCGAGCTCCTCCAACAGCAATCTGCTTACACATGCATATATTAACATTTCTATCACAACAATTTTATAACAAGGAAAGGACATTAATATAGAAATAATTTTACCTTCCGAGGCATCTTTCCAAGAAGTTCCATCATGAGAGCAAGGTGATCCTGGAAGCAACCAAATGAAAAATATTATTCCCAGTGGTCCTTTCCTCCTTTTATCTATAGGGTAATTATTTATTATTCTTATGACCCATGAACAAACAAACAAACAAACAAATCATAGTAGGCATATAAATACATTCATAATAATATGCTAATCAAAGACAACAACTAAATCTCAGTAGCTAGTGCCGCTGTTAAAACCATGAGACACTTCACATGTGTATATGAAAAAACTAATTTGATTTGACTTAAATATGAACATGATTACTATGATGCAGGCCTGCCTTCTACTCAGCACAGTTATTTTTTATAGCTCTTTTCTGGTATGATACCTATAAGAAAAGAAACCAGATCACACTATAATGGCAGGATCAGAGGGGAAGGATGAAAAAAATGGTAATATGACAGCTGCAATGCAAGTAGAATAACTAAATATATAATAGGTGAAGAACAAAGATGATCCTAATCTGGCATCATGCCAGACAAATAGAGAATACTGTTTTCCTTGAGCTACTTCCTATTCCTATTTTCTAAACACATATCCCGCAAAAAAAGGACAAGGAAAATCATTTCCAAAGTGTGATGCATAGAACAGTCATACCTCGTCTTCGCTGAAGCCTTGTCCCGTTTTGGGAGCAAACATCATGTCACCAGTAGCAAGCTCAAAGGCTATGCAAGCAAATGACCACATATCGACGGAAAAGGTATACCCAGATAGAAGTATGACCTCAGGAGCTCTATACTGCCTTGTTTGAATTTCTTCTGCGAATCGTTTGTCAGCCCAACATGCGTTTCCAAAGTCCACAACCTTGCACCTCATATCAATCCCATCAAGACATCTTGCAGGTTTTGGGGCTTCTACCCCCATTGAATCTCTTCTAACACCTATATTAGCAACTGCTCTTCTGGCCCTCCGTTTCAATTTTTTCTCAATGATGTTCATGGTACATCCACCATTTAGGGTGCCCCCCTCAGGCCTTTCAAGAATTGGAGTAAGACCAGATCTAACTGGATCCTTGGCTGGATCAATAGTGGAAAAGAGAAGAATATTTTCAGGCTTTAAATCCGTGTGGATTATACCAACCTCCCTATGCAAGTAATCCAGGGCTATCAAAATGCATTTGCAGATCTCCCTGACTTTATTCAATTCAAGCCCTTTGTAACGGTTAAACCTGATTAATTGAAGTAAGCTATCACCGAGGAATTCGAGGACCATGCATAGATGTTGGCCATTTGGACCACTGTGCTTAAAGTGGTCAATCAGGCGCACCACACACTTCGAGTTTGAGGGGTCTCCGTCAGCAATAGATGAAAGGACATCAATTTCATGAAGTGCAGCTTGTGCAAATTGTTGTGCACTTTTCTGGATCTTTAGAGCAACATATTTCTGGTTCAAAAAAGAAATGGTTTAGATAATACAATGATGCTAATCAATAAAAATCAAGGGATACCCTCTCTTCTTTTTTTTCAAGAAAATTTCCAAAAATCAACATCTTTTATCAAGAGGCAGCATAAGATTACAAAGTGCAAAGAATTTGACAACTCATACAAGAAATACTATTCAGATTTCAGATCAGGTTTTCTTTTTTCCTTTAAAAAGTTTAATCAACCTGATTATTATTGCATACATCTGACCATATACTTATAGCAAATTATCTAGGCATCAATCGCCGATCCCAAAAAAGAGTAAGAAGAAACGAAACGGATAATAATGTCGTAGAGATTCTTTATAGAAAAAGCCAAAAATGAATACTTGCGGGAAAGGGGATACTGACAATAACGGTTAAACGGAAAGCAGAGCCTATAAGACCCAGAACAAACAAAAGTAAAAAAAAAAAAAAAAAAAGGTGCAAAATGAAATAAGACCCAGATCATAAAAAAAGCAGAAGAAAATCTAAGGTGAAGGAACAGGAGGGACATACAGAGGATTGGGTATCGTAAGCGAGCCAAACAGTGGAAAACTGACCCCAACCCAGCTTCCTCTGAGCGATGTAACGACCAGCGGCGAATGGATCGCCGATCCGGACGGCATGATATCCTCCTTTCCTGTAAGAGTCGATTCCCTCGTCATCTTCCTCCGAGCCCGATGATGAAGAACAAGACATGTCGGCAACTGTGATCGGATCAGCGTTGGGAGGAAATTAACGAAAAAACGGAATTTGTTTTCTCGTTGATTGTTGGGTTAGTTTTTTGTTTATATATTTGGCGATTTGTTTGCTTTATTATCCTTTTTTTTACTTTCCTTTTTGTTGTGGCCTGGTGCTTTTTTTATGGTTTGCTATTTTTGGGCGGGGGGTGTGCGTTAATTTTGTGTGTGGCTTTGAATAGAAACGGTGCAAAATAATGCAACAGGTGTCCCGTCCCATGTTGGCTTTATGGTGCCGCCCTCCCTGCTGCGCCATCCTCATTTGAACGTAAGGCTCTTTTGCTTGCCCCCATGACATGTTGGCTTGGGCTTTGGGCAATTTGCATTTGGTTTTCATGATCCCGGAAGCCCATATAATGATCCTAACCTGGCTCATTAGTGACCTAGTAGGTAAGTAGGTGGGGTGATGTTTGTCTTAGGTTTGGACGATGACTTAGTTTCATCTGCCACCTGCCCTTTTTGGTTTCTGATGAGATCTAATGCATCATCGCTAATTACATGATTGCTTTTTTTTGCTCAACTATAGTATCATTACTTTTTTTCCCAAGTATTAAAACCAGTAGTGTTATAATCCCTTTTATAACACTGACTGAGGCCGCAAGTTGCAGAACGTAATTTGTGTGCGACTCGGTCAATAAAACAAACGACGTCGCTTCCCGCCTAAGTAAGCCAATCAACATTGTGATGAAATGCTGGTTAAAATGTTTTTGTCCTTGAAATATCATGTTGGTCATGCAATATCTGCATGGATATAACTGGTGGATCACTAAGTTGCATTTTGAACAGCTACTGGTCATCTTATAAACTACCTATACGTGTAAAGATGAGACTCTGTTTTACTATTTAACTGATCGATTACTCTCAATACAGTTTATTTTCTGATTTCTGATTATGTTGGCACATGGGATAAAAATAAACACTATATATGTGGAAAATGTTTCAACAATTTATTTTCTCTTTCTCGCATATCAAGTAAATGTGCACATTCCATGGAACCTTAAGAATAGCAATCAACAATGTCTTCCCTTTAAATTTCTCAATAGCCCAATGCAATTCTCTTTGCTATCCTGTAACTGACCTTCGAACCTCGCACAATGAAAGAACTCTTTCCCAAACCTCGCAGCTGATTGGTATGAAGATTGTGACAAGTTTGAAGACACAAGTATGTATCTTTAGGGCATTTTTATCTTTTGTTGTCCAAACTAGAGTGCTTGGTGAACCGCATTTACTAATGGACTTTGCATGTCCTTAACATAATGTTGATTGTAATGTATCAAATTGACATGGTACTTTCTTCTGACTATTCTGTAATCTGTATACAATTCGGATGAACTGTCACTAACTCTCCTTTTAGGATTCACATTTGTAAAGGAGCTCACTCGTGATATACAAAATGTCATAGTCCCTCCAAAACCAAAAGTTTTACAAGTTCAAAAGGAAACGGCTGCTGGCGCTAACACATGTAAGATTCTTAATACAAGCGAATGGATCCATGAGAAAGACTTGGCAAATGAGCAAAGAGAGGATAGCCTGGCAGAAAGTCCCTCTGGAAGTCCAGCTATAAGTAGTACAGAAGATAAGCGATCTCAAGAATTCCAGGATTCTTATGTGACAAACAGTAGTGGTGCTGTCTTTTTATCAAAGGAAGCCTTATATTCTTTTTATCACTTTCTGTGGATATCAAAATTCTAGTATTTTGTCTTCATTCAATCTTTTCCCGAATGGATGTTGTTTGTTTGATGAGAAGATTTGTCAGAATTGTAATGAAAACCACAAATGGTCTAAAGAATACGCCCTTTGCAGGAGACAATGGATCCTGATGAGCATGATAATAAATCTATATTTTGTCTTGGTGACTTCAACATAAAGCCCATAAGAACGCAGTCCTCCCAAACAGAAAACTTGTTCCCAGGGAAAGGCCCGTTCACTTTTGAGGATTCTGTTCCGAGAACCCCTGCCTACATAGGTGACATGTTCCATGAGAAAAGCTCGTCTATTTTTGCGGATTCTTTTCCAAGCAGCCCTGCTTATAAAAACAGTCTTCAGGGGATAGAGCTCATCTATTTTTGCAGATTCTGTTCCTAGCACTCCTGCCTATGCAGATAACATGTTCAAGGGGAAGAATTCGGCCATATTTGCAGAATCTATTCCAAGCTCTCCTGTCTACGCGGATAAGTTGTTCAAGGGGCAAAACTCGTCTATTTTTGCTGATTCTGTTCCAGGTACCCCTGCTTATCATTATGGGAGCTCCCAGAAGTTTTGTTAAGGATGGGAAGATTTGTCATTTGATGGTAGCTCTGGGTACGATTCATTCAGCATTCAAGAAAATGGACTCTTTCAATTCTCCTCGCTTGATAATGGTTATGGGTATGATTGGTTTGATGCACAACATTCGCTAGCAAGGTTTGGTTCCACACGAAGCAGTAGAGGATTTGATCATGGTCATGAGTTACCATTGTACTGGGCCATTTAAGACATCAGTGGAGAGCCAGAGTCCGAGGGAAGATTCTGATAAACGGAGTGCTTTTTAGTGAAAGCGAAAAAAAATAAATGCAATTAAATCGGGTGTTCGTGTGATTAAGATTTTGCTCTCTCTATATGTATAGTGATTAATCATTACATATTTTATTGGAGTCTGGTCGTAGGTGATTAGCATTTAATATGTAATATAAAATTGTATATAAACTCGTTTTTCATGCAGGGCAACTTGCTGGTGTATTCCTTTTGCCAAATAGTATTATTTCGTTCACCCTGCCGATTACAAGTTGCAATTTGCTATGATTTGACAATAGAAGCAGCACGGAGAAAGAAAAATGTACACAAACACAAGGATTGAACTGTTATGAAAATACACCAATTTCTGGAGGAATTAAAAGCTATCATACATGGTCAATTTGTATGTTTCTTCTCAATTATTGGTATTAATAGTCATTCATATGATCACCTCACCTCAAGAGGAAAAAAGAAAGGAAATCATTAGGCCTTGGACGCAAATATCTCCAAGAGCGAAGACCAGGTTCCTGCGACTCCCATAATCACACCCAGAACAACAATGATGGCATCCAAAATCAATCCATCCCACCCTAATTCCTTCTTGAATACCATCAAATGAAAAGCAGCAGGCAACACAAACCCCAGAGCACAGCAGACACTACTGCCCACTAGAGACAAGAAATCTGCAAAATTTGGGACCAGCAGTGCCACTAAACTTACCCCCAAAACAACTACCCACCTTAGCCATAAGCAGTATCTAGAATCACACAACCGTCTCTCCACCACCTCGTAAACTGGGTTCATCATCAACGGGAATGTTATAAACAGGTTCACACATAGACCCAGTTGCACCAGAGTGCTTATTAAACCTGCTCCCAGGTTGGTAGTGATTATATCTTTGGTTTCTTCACCAAAAGCCATGTATCCCAATATCCCAAATGCTCCATACAGCAGAGAAATGAATGCCATGCATAAGGCCAATACTTTCCCAAACTTATCTTTGTATTTAGCCTCTAATTCCAATGGCAGTATCATCCCTATTCCTTCAAAAGAATAAACAGCCACCCCCAGGCCATAAAAAAATACAGAGAAACCACCGAAAGCCTTCAACTCGGGTCTATTCTTCAAGAAAACCAATACATCCTCTACCATCACCACTCCCACAGCTGCAAGATCTACCACATCCGCAAAGATACTCAAAGGAGCTAAATGGGTCAACGTTGCAATTGAATTCAAACCTAACTGGAATGGAAAACAAGCCCACAGATACACAGTCTTGGAACTGAGCCCAAGAATACTTGCCTGATTGTCAGCATTAAAGACATAGGCTAAAGTGTTGGCAATAAAAATGAGGTAACTAATGCAGAAACCAGCTTGGGCAAGAACTATCATGATATCTACCGCAAAGCGACCAAGGGGGCCACAAACCTCGAAGCCAAGATCACCGAAGGAGTTGATCTTGGAGAAGCCATGGATAGACTCCAGCTTGCGGCGAGTAAAAACCAAAAGCATCATGCAGTGATAGGCTAGGAGAGCAACAGAGAAGAGCATGAGGGAGCCCATGAGCCAGCCAGTTTTCTTGAAGGTGTAAGGAAGGCCGAGGACGCCTGCTCCAACTATAGCTATAAAGACGTTTGCAAAGGTCTTTGACTGGGAAGACAGGCGACGTGGTTGGCCCAACAAGGGGGTATCTTCTCTTGGGAGAGGTGGTACTTGCAGCACATGCGAAGATGAGCTTGCTTCCTTATCAAACCCCATATCTGGACCAAAAGAGTGATGAGTGTAAGATTTTGAAGAAAAACAAGAGTAGATTGGTTGGGAACTTGGGATGTTTTAATTCTTAGACGGAGGAGATGAGAATAGATGGGAATGTTGTTACACTTCACTTGTTATTAGATAAAGACAGACAGACGATTGCAAGTTGATGGAGTTTGAGAGATCTAAATGGGAGCTGAAAATACCACTTTACAATATGCATTCTGCAAAAGGAGGAGCAGAAGTTGTAAAATAATGTAGGGGATGGGGCACGTTAAGATTTTTTTAATGATCCTTTTCGATTCTTTTGTCGTTTACTTGAAGTAATAAAGTACAAACAGACAATTAACTCAAATGCACATGTGGTGAGATGAATATAAGATTATGATAATTGTTGTGTAAGTTCGGAGGGGCAGATGGAATAAGCCGAGCAACCTATCTAATAAAAATCTTCAACAGTTGAAGTGGGTAGACAAGTTGAAGTTAAACACGCAAAGCAGATGAGAATAAAGAAAAAGATAAAAGCCAGCAAAGCTATCATCCAGCAGCCACTGTCGGTTGACGTATGATTCACCATAATCTTTTGTGGGCCATTTGATTGAGACCACATTGTCTTTCTGTGTTTGCCAAACTGTCCCTCCCTCCCATCCAAATTCAACTCATAATTTCACTGCCATTCCCTTTAACTTTTTCTTCACATCTTTTGGATAAGATACGAAGAAATATCGTAGATATAAGTAAGATTTTTTTTTGGCTCTTGCCCTGTGCTGACTTTATTATTTTGTTTTTGCGTTTGGTTTTTTCCTGGGTGTTCTGTTCCGTGGCATGAAAACTTGAAGAGAGCAACACAAGAACCTGGATCATACATACATACATACATATTCCTCCTTTCTTTTAGTTAGTTTGTTTGTTTCTAGCAGAGCGAGCAGTGAGTGATGATTTTGGTGCAATTCTCTGTTAATGAAATCATCTATAGGCCATGGATAGGCATCAGCATTTTCGCTCGTATATAAACTTAATGATGCAATTCCCAATGGGCTATGCTCGATCAGTATAGTGTCCTCCAGTCCATTGTATTTGTAGGCTTAAACTTAATATAAATATAGGGCTTCACTGATTTGGGTTTAAGGTTAAAAGTTTGGTCCATGTTGGATGCCGTTGCCAAACTACACATGGATAGAGCATTATCAACGTAGATGCTATGATATTACATGGCCTCTGGACTTTAAGAAGATAGAGATTCCGAGCAACATAGGTAATAGCAAGTAATTAAACATTAACAATCTCAATCTCAAATTTTATAAGCTTTACTTTCTCTGGAGTAAGATGTTTTTTCATGTATCTAATAGTGAATAAACTGTTACAATTAAAATATAAGATAACTTTGTAGTGCTACCTCATACTTGGAGCTTAATTGCCCCTGAAAAAAAATCCCTGCAACCAACATCAAACTTGCTGAGGTTGCCCCAGGCAACTTATTACCAGTTTCAGATTGTAACTCAAATGTTACCAACTCAAATTCAAAAAATATACTAATAAAAAATGAAAAAAAAAAATGTATACACCGGACACCATCCAGGGTTCAAGAAATCATCAACTATTTCTATCCACGTCATAGCAAGTGGGAGGGACCAGTTGTTATTCAGAAAAATGGCTCTCCAATTGGTTTAAATTCCATTGTTTTCTTCTTTTTTGTACAAGATACAGACAATTCTTATCACTCGGTCATTCGTTGTTCAAAACACCCTTGAGGAGATCCAGCCCTTCTGCTGATATGCTCCTCCTTTTATACGATCTCGGAATTTCAATCTTCGGAGGTGGGTCTGGGGAGAAGCAGACTACAACAACAGTTAGATTATCACATGTGTTGCGTTGTAATGCTTCCTTCACAAGTGCTCTTGAGCACTTCTCAGGATCATTATGCTGCATCAACTCCTTCCTCACCATTGTCACAGCACATTGGCTACTCATCACATCCCAAAGCCCATCACACCCCATTATCAGAAACTCATCTTCTTCTGTCAGCAAAATTTCTTCCAATTCTGGCTCACAGCTTAAGGGACTCTTCGAACCTTTAGCGCCCTTAATATGCCAGTCTCCAAGAGCACGTGCTACAGAAAGCTGGCCATTCAGGTAGCCATCATATATCACACCACCTAGTTTCTCGATTCTTAATCTTTCAGATGTACAGTTGGGTTTGTGGTCTTTAGACAACTCGATTGCTCTTCCTCGTTTACCCAATACAGCTCGAGAGTCCCCAGCATTAGCAATGATCATGGTTCTGACAGAAACAACCATAGTTAAATCATGTCACACTGCCATACCTTACCATATCAACTCCAACTGCACAATGCATATGTTTTAAAAAAAGTAAATGTTTAGCATCAGATTTCTTACCTTTCCAAAATGAGAGCAGTCAAAGCAGTGGTGCCAGAGGACCTATCAAGAGATTTAGCATCTGCAAGTGCATGATCAGCTTTCACGTAAGCACGCTTAACTGCCTTTTTTGTTCCAGTTGCAAAATTAGCGTCTTCAACAATGAAGTTGAGAATGTTCTTTCTGGTGAAGGATGCTGCATCTAGACCACCATGCCCATCAAATACCTACAGGAAAAAAAGGCAGAACCTTAGTTCTACATTATATATAAAATCCAAAGCTAGATAAATCTGATAATTGTGCAAAGCTTTACGAAACAGGCGGACTAAGGTGGCTGGTGACTAAAGGAATTGTTCCATGCGCTGAAATTACAAAAACAGTGTCCTGAATTTAAGTAATCTAACCTAACAAAAGTTACACACCCCATAGAATGCTCCTAGGCAAGGACAGCTTGCAGCCGGGCCAAGATGCTGAAACAGATCATCAATACATATAAACTCATCTTCCATATATTGTTTTGGTCCTTTCTCAGAACAGCTTCCTGAACGGAATACAGGTAGAAAGCAAGAATCTTCACGTGATGGTGGTGACTTCAAGCCCGCAGCACCCATAACGGATTCCTACATCAACCCAAAACAGAACTATTTTACATGAAATTTGTTTTAAAACTTACGCAGCAGGCATCAACTCGAATGACAATGTAAACGAGGGGAACATCAAAAAGGAGGCTAATAATTCACAATGAATCCCATGAAACAAAAGCAACAATTTAGGTAAAATCTGAAATCGTTATAAAGCTTTTACATAGACTGAAAATAACAACAATATAATTCTTAGCATGAGTTGGTGAGCTTAGTTCAATCCAAAATGTAGTTTACCAAAGGAAGTTTGTGTTTTGGTTCTTCAAAAGAAAATTTCACCCCAAATTTATGCTAATGTAAATACACTTTTACAGGTTAAACTTGATCATGCAGCTAAATTATTGGAAATCTAACTCAAGAGCATAAAGGCAACCGAGGACTTTAAAGAAGAAAGAAAAGGCAGTTAAGACAAACATGTTCGATTAGCCACGCAGAGCTTGAGCAATGGCGCATAGCAGAGAGGCTTCTTGGAGGTTTGGCAGCGCTGGCTTGGGTCATATTCCCCAATGTGTCTTCATTTTCATCCTCCATTGAATTGAAACCACTTTTGAAGCTTCCATCTTCTAGTTTTGTTGCATGTGGAGATACATCTGTCGCTGGAGCCATTGATCCCCCTCCACAACCCACCAAAAAAGAAAAAAACACAAATAACACTAACCCATCATTTCAAAGGGGAAAAAAAGGTGCCTGTCAGATTGGGTAACAGACAGCCCTTTTTTTTGCATGAATCAACTGCCCAAAAGGTGAAGCACCTGATCCAAAGATTCAATTAAGATGCACTCCACCCCAGACGTATGGTATGAAAAGCCTGTCTTTTTTTTTCTTTTGCAAGTTGGAAATTTTATTGGTTGGTGTGAGGAACTAAAAGCAGCCCCATTGCCAGGTTGGGTACACCCTATATGTGTGTAATTATGAAGGTCCAAGAAAACAAACAAAACTTAGAACGTAAAAGAGAAGAAGAAAATAGTATTAAAAGACGAAGAAGAAGAAATGCAAAACCAAAGCATGGAAGTAGGAAAGGGAGGACCGTTTAGAGAGAGAAGGAACGGAAGTCTGTTATTATATGTTTATGGGATTCCAAGTTTTGCGCACAAAATTATAGGTAAAGCTTGAAAGGCGATTGGGTTATTGACACGTGTTTCACTTCCTAATCGTTGACCTTTCCCTTGGTTTGGATTTCAATCAACGTCTCTCTCTCACCCATCACTCATCCAACCAAAACCGACCATCTTCAAAGCTAAAGCAGCCTTCCCTACACAACGCTTCAACCACTTTTTCAGTTATAATTGCAACTGCTATTTATTGTCTCCCTCTTCGGCCATGCCGAAAGATTTTCATTTTTTTATTTAAGTAATTTTATAATTATTTAATTATTATTTATTTAAACCAATCATTTTAGATGTATCATTTAAAAATAAAATAAAAAATATTTTTTGACTGTATGTCAATACTTAACGTTTTTAAAAAATTATATTGATTGGAAATTAATTTATTATCCATATACATACCAAACATTAAATTAATTGATTATCTATGTATAACAATAATTATATTAGAAACTAATTTGTGGATGTAACCTTTTAAATAAATAATTTTATATTAAATTAAAATTAACGGTTTAAATTATTTTATAATTGGTCAATTGTAAATCCTAAATCACATCGCAAGTGATTCAATTGAATTTTTAGACTTTAGTAGTAAGATTTTAAGAGTGACACATGATATGATAAAAAAAATAAAAAATTTAAGAAAGAAAAGAAAATATGACAAAATTTGAACTCTAATGGTGAAATTAAAATAATCCATTGAATATTAACCTTAAAAATAAAATTAACTAAACTCCATCTTCAATTATAAGGTGATTGATGTTTGGTTAAATTTATTATCCATTTACATAACAATAATTATATAGAATTTGGTGGGAATCACTTGTCCAAGTGTAGCTGTCTGTCCCCAAGGAATCATTTTTCAGAACGTACTCCTAAAAAGGAAAGAAAAAAATACAACATACAAACATACATAAATGCAAATGGAATGAAAATTGTATAACAATGAGCATTGCTTGAAGGTTTAGAGATAAGAAAGAATATTTGAATCCTTTGATATAATAAGTTAAGTCCACACTAGACAAAGCAACAAATATATATCACCCACAAAAGAAAAGAAAAGAAAGGAATATGGGCTTAGCAGGGCAGGGGAGCAATCAATTAGGCATATATTCCCCACAGCTGCAAATCATAAAAGTAGTGCTGCATGATCATATATAAAATTGGATAGTGTTTGAACATATATGCAAGGAAGAGCTGAGCCACTGCTTTTGTCTCCTTTAATTTGTTTAGTAATATAATCATATTTTTAAGAGTCTGCTACATCTCCATAATCGGTACATTCATTTAGAGCTTGTCTAGTGTTAGGTAAACGTATCCATCACTTGCTTCTTTAGGAGGGCCAGATTGAAAAGCCTTACCAACTTGTATGATATATATTATTGAAAACATTGAAGAGAATGTATGAACTTATGACCATTTCTAAAGTAAAGTGGTGAATATGGTACGACATAGTTTGAGGAGCTAGAAGCAGAGGTAATTAACCCGAAAGTTGTAGACGTATCATCCACCAATGGCACTCTAGTCTAGGCAGCAAGTAATGTAATAAGCATGCAATTGCAAACGCATGGATGATATAAGAAATGCACAAATTATGTTAATGAGGTGGAAGAAGCACTTGATAGCATAGGCCACTTACAAAAAGGGATGGGGTCTGTGGTTCACTTTTCTATACTAGGTTTAGGTTGGGTGTCTACTCTGTGGGAGAATGGAGTGTTCGACTATGGCGTGAGTTGACCTATTCTTCCATTGGTTGAGTAGAAATAACACAGATCCGGCTTTAGCATTACCATAGTGCATATTAAGATACTAATAATCATTCATGCTGCTGAATATTTGACAGTACTGGACCACCACTGAGGGACCACTCGTAGTCATTTCAACTTCAAAATGATATATTTCTCCACCGCGTCATTTTATCATTCCTGCCTCTTTCCTTGTCAAATTAATTTTCATCCTCAGGAATTCACACTAGGCGCCAACTTACGCATGTTATCCTTTTAGTTGCTTCTGTCCACCTTTCATGAAGCTCAGTAATGGTTCCAATCTCAAAGTGCAACCCAGTTGTTTCAGCACATGTTAAATGTATGCCAATTGTTATCTTCTTTTTTCCTTTTTTTTTGTTTGCACTAGTCTTACCTTCATTAAAATCATCACAACAGACAGGGTCTCTTACTTAAAATTCATGGCTGCTACGCTACACCTACTCTTATACTGTGAGTTATGGTCCAAAAGTCGTTTTTGCTTTTCATATTTGTACCAAGCTTCTTCTACAATCTTGTCACGTGAATTAAACCTCTTTTTTCATGTTAATTACTGCTACAACTATTTGATTTGATAGCTTGCCTGGCACTTGCTTTGTCAGTTTTAGTTTTATTTATTTATTCCACTTCTTGGGTCCTTTCTTGCCTTTTGCAAATTAGCGGAGCACAAGATCTTATGTTTTCCTCATCCTGATTTCTTATTTCAGATCTGCTGTTATTAATTCTATTGTTTGATTGCCTTGTCGTGGTTTAGCTTTAGTCAACGTATCATATTTTGCTGATCTATTTTTATCAGAGTCGGAGCAACTCTAATGAAGCAGCAGCAGCAATTTACCATGAATATCATCCTATTGCTTCTGGCGTCTATGATCGTGTGCAATGGTCTTCCACTGAACGCAAACGTTTCTGGAAGGCCTGCAGTTGTGAATATTGGTGCTATTTTTTCATTCAAAACTGTTATCGGAAAAGCTGCAAAAATTGCAGTCGAAACAGCCATAGAAGATGTAAATTCAAACCCAGATATCCTTCCAGGAACTAAATTAATACTACAGATGAAGGACTCCAATTACAGTGGGTTTATGGCAGTAGTGGAAGGTACGTCCTTTGTGTTTATTGTTATCATGAAGACTAACAGTTGAATGCTCAAGAATTTCTCCTTCTCTATGGATTCATCGTTGATTGAATTGCAGCTTTACTGTTCATGGAGAGAGACACTGTAGCCATAATTGGTCCCCAATCTTCTGTGACGGCTCATGTGATTTCCCATATTGCCAATGTCCTGCGAGTCCCTCTATTGTCATTCTCATCCACAGATCCTACCCTGTCTCCAATTCAGTTCCCATTCTTTGTGAGGACTGCTCAGAACGATTTGTATCAGATGTCTGCCATTGCTGAAATCATAGACCATTATGAATGGAGAGAGGTCATAGCAATCTATGAGGATGACGATCATGGCAGAAATGGGATTGCTGCTTTGGGGGATAAACTGGCCGAAAGACGATGCAGGATCTCCTACAAAGCGCGTTTAAGCCCACTACCCACCCGGGATGAAATCACTAACGTGTTGGTGAAGGTGGCTTTGAGGGAGTCTAGGATTCTGGTTGTACATGTTCCTGGTAGCTGGGGTCTGAAAGTGTTCAGTGTGGCTCAATATCTAGGAATGCTTGGAACTGGCTATGTTTGGATTGCTACTAATTGGCTATCTACCGTCCTGGAAACCAACTCCCCCTTATCTCAAGATGCTATGGATGATATTCAAGGTGTTGTTACGCTGCGGATGTACACTCCAGATTCACAACTCAAGAGGAGATTTGTTTCAAGGTGGAGCAACTTAACCAGAGGAAAGCCAATTGGACTCAACACTTACAGTCTGTACGCCTATGACACAGTCTGGTTGCTAGCTCATGCAATCCATGGATTTTTCAATCAGGGAGGAAACATTTCGTTTTTAAATAATTCTAGAGCATCGGAGCTGAGTGAAGGGAACTTACATCTTGATGCTTTGAGCGTGTTTCAAGGAGGGAACTTGTTACTGGACAACATTTTGAACGTCAATATGAAGGGTGTTACAGGGGATTTCAGGTTTACTAGTGATCGGAATCTCATTCATCCTGCATTTGAAATCATTAATGTCATTGGTACTGGCTATAGAAGAGTAGGATACTGGTCCAATCATTCTGGCTTATCAACCGCACTTCCAGAAACCCTTTGGGAAAAGCCGCCTAACCGTTCTAGCTCAAGCCAAATGTTACACGGCGTTGTTTGGCCTGGTCAAACGACGCAAAAACCCCGTGGATGGGTGTTTCCAAACAGTGGAAGACATTTGAAGATTGGAGTTCCTAATCGTGTTAGTTACCGTGAATTTGTGTCAGTAAGAGGCCCTGATGTAATTACAGGATACTGCATTGATGTATTCACTGCTGCTCTCAATTTGTTGCCCTATGCTGTCCCATACAAATTAATTCCCTTCGGGGACGGCCGTACCAACCCAAGTGGCACTGAGCTGGTGCGTTTGATCACAACAGGTGTAAGTGCCATGAACCAAATCTTTTAAGGTGGTTGGTTGGTTCCTTTCATTTGTAATCATCAAGTTCTGATCTTCTTATCATGATTCAGGTATTCGATGCGGCAATAGGCGACATTGCAATCATCACTAACAGAACAAAGATGGCAGATTTCACACAGCCATATATTGAGTCTGGATTAGTTGTGGTAGCCCCAGTTTGGAGGAAGAATTCTAATGCTTTTGCCTTTCTTAGGCCGTTCACAGGAAGGATGTGGGCAGTGACAGCTATCTTTTTCCTGCTTGTGGGAACAGTAGTTTGGATTTTGGAGCATAGGATGAATGATGAGTTCAGAGGCCCCCCAAGAAGACAAGTAGTTACTATTTTATGGTTAGTGCTATCTGATTTTGGTTGCATTTTGTTTTGAAATGAATAAGCCATGAGGGGGATTGCTTCTTCTTCTTCTTCTTCTGAGTTACTCGGTAACTTTGTATTTGAAACTCCTTTTGCAGGTTTAGTTTTTCAACCTGGTTCTTCGCCCACAGTAAGTGACACTATACGTAACCGTAATCTGTTTTTGCTATACATAATAGCCATTGATGTACCATATATTGAACTTGCAAGTTCTGTTATCTTCAGGAGAAACTACTGTCAGTGTACTTGGTCGCATAATTCTTATCATCTGGCTATTTGTAGTTCTCATAATCAACTCTAGCTACACGGCCAGCCTTACCTCAATCCTTACAGTGCAACAACTTAGTTCTCCCATCAAGGGCATTCAAACTTTGGTATCAAGCAAGGATCCCATTGGCTACCAGCAGGGATCGTTTGCCCGAAATTATTTAATTGACGAACTAAAAATCGATGCATCACGGCTGGTTGCTCTTAATTCCCCGGAAGAATGTGCTAAAGCTTTGAAAGATGGGCCCCACAAGGGTGGTGTGGCTGCAATGGTGGATGACCGTGCTTATATAGAGCTCTTTCTCTCCACCAGATGTGAATTCAGTATCGTAGGCCAAGAGTTCACCAAAAATGGATGGGGATTTGTAAGTGGTGGTGCTTGTAATGCACTAATATTGTTGGTAATTGTATGTTTTACACAAAATTAATGGTATTGATGTGGCAGGCCTTTCCACGGGACTCCCCTCTAGCGGTGGACATGTCAACTGCCATTCTCAAACTTTCAGAGAATGGAGATCTCCAAAGGATCCATGACAAATGGCTGTTAAGACGTGCATGTAGTTATCAAGGTGCAAAGACGGAAGTGGACAGGCTTCAGCTTAGAAGCTTTTGGGGCCTATATCTCATATGTGGATTAGCTTGCTTGATAGCTCTCTTTCTGTATTTCTTGAAAATGGTAAGGCAGTTCAGCCGTCACTACTCTGAGGAATCCCACCTTTCAGGCCAAAGCTCTCGATCTGCACGCATTCAGACATTCCTTTCCTTCGTTGATGAAAAGGAAGAGGAGGTTAAAAGCCGGTCCAAGAGAAGGCAAATGGAGAGAGCCTCTAATCAGACTGATGATGGATCAAATAGCACTAGCTACTCCATCAGAAGAAATAGTGAATTTGCTTCAAACAAAAGCCTCGGAGCTACCACTAATAGGGGTGAAGTCTAGGTAATGTTTGTTCCCCCCGCATGATTTTATTTTTAAAAAAATAGATATTGAAAAAAGGAAATCAATTTAGAGAAGCAGTAGAGGCATATTATGTAAGAATCAATCAGCCTCAGCATATAAAGACTAAGGGTGTATGTTCTGCTTGTATAGGCTTCTTTTTCCTTTTTTTTTCTTTATAAATTTGACTTATAAGGTGGGTTATTAAATTCTCACTTGCTCTGTAATATCCTCAAAATCCTCTTTGTAGTAAATAATATGAGATAAGATATTAGTGAAAAATAATTATAAGATCAATGAAAACGAAAATTGCAAGATATCAAAAGAAAGTTAAATCAAGAAATAAGATATTATTAAATTAAGGAATGGACTAAATTGTAAATATGTGAAAAGTTTTGTGGCATAAGAATAAATATAGAAAAGTTGAAGTGAAAGGCCAATAGTGCAAATATCTTAAAGGTAGGAGGATCTAGAAATTAAGGAAAATAGATTAAAAAGGAACAATTTGAATAAGCGAAAAAAGTATAATGGATTAAATTATAATTTTACCAAATTAAGTGATGATTCAATGATGAAATTTTAAAAGATCAGGGTAAAATGGTCAATTAGAAAAAGAGAAAACTCTAGAAGTCAATAATGATGTTAGAGATATTTTGATAATATTTTATAATTATTTAATTAGATAAATATTACTTTATTAATATTTAAATGAGATATTTTATTAATATTTTATTATAAATAGCTAGTATAAAATGAGAGAAAGATGAAGAAAAGAGAGAGAGAGAGGATCTTCTTACCAAATATTGGATCTTCCTACCAAAAAAGGAGAGGAGAGAAGAAGAAAAGTTTGTTGTCTTTACAATTTTATCTTCCTACACCATTTTCACCTAAAATTTGAAGGATTTTTCATAATCACCAAGAGAGAAAATCTTGGATTCAAGAGAATGTAAGTTAGAGGAGAGAAAAAATCAAGTTAAAGTTTGAAATCAATAGAATAAAGTAAGAACATCAATATTTCAATATATTTTTAAGTTTGATATTATTGAAAAAGCATGAAATTGATGTTAAATTAGAGTTTTATTATATAAGGTTTTATATTCTTAATATGTTAGTGAAGGGAAATAAGAGTAAATAATGGGAAATATTGTAGAGAA
The DNA here is from genome assembly GCA_025503065.1 of Gossypium bickii. Lineage (NCBI taxonomy): Eukaryota > Viridiplantae > Streptophyta > Magnoliopsida > Malvales > Malvaceae > Gossypium > Gossypium bickii. The sequence goes on from CP106718.1 coordinate 107,971,523, forward strand.
AGGAAAGAAAGAAGTTATAAATTTGGTTATCAATATTTTGCACTAAAACAGTTTTAGACTGTAATAGCCCAAATTTCAGTGATGTCAAAATTAATAGTTCGAGATCACCAAAACTGACAAATGAACTTGTAGGCTATATTATTTAATATTTACGAGCCAAATGTAGCTTTTAAAATATTTTTAAAATAGTAAATTATGTTTTATAAAGATTTATTTAGTCAGGAAATCGAGAAAAAGAGGTATCGAGATCTCGGAGTTATAAACCGAGTCATAAATATTTTTATGAATGTTTACGGAATGTCAATAAGGTAGTATTAAAATTCCGTTAGAAAATTTTAACGTTTGGATATGCAATTAAATGAAAAAGACTAAATTGAAAAAGGTGTAAAAGTTTCATTATAGATTAAAGAAAGTATAAAGGACCAAAATGGCAATTAAGCCATTTTGTTTAGTTGAGGCGGTTTAATGTGAAGAAAATCTGAGATTTTTTTATGTTTAATATATATTATTATATTATATTGTTATATTATTATATTATATTATTACATATAAAAAAAAAGGAGATAGAATAGAAACAGAAACCCAAAACGAAGCAGAGAGCAGGGGAAGGAAAGAAAGAAGAAGAGAAGAGAAAGAAGAAAAGAGCAAAATTGGAAAATTTACAAATTAGCTAAATAAAAAGGGGATCAAATTAGAATATCTAGATTTCTCTTGATTTCTCTTCATTTTCTTCAGCTGAAAAACAGCCATGGGAGAGAGCTTCAAGCTGGTTTTCATACTCAAGCTTCATGTAAGTTTAATTCTTGCTTTCTCCTTGAAATTTCTATGTTTTTGGACTTTTACAATTGGATCCAACTTGCTATGTCATTAGTTTTTGATTCTATAGCTAATTTTTAAAGTTGATGTGGATTATTACTGGAAGAATATGATGAATAAATATTGATTTGGAGTTTTTAATTTTGTTATATGATGATATTATCAAGTGAAATTGATGAAAATTGGTTTTAGGACCTAATTGTGAATTAGCTGAAATTATGGGCTAGTGTTAAAATTCTGATTTCAAAGGTTATGAAGTAGTTTAAAATGATAGAGAAAAGTATTAAATGAGAAAATTAACTCAATTGAGGGGTTAATTCAGCAAGGACTAAATTGTATGAATTGTGGAATTAGGGACAAAATAGAAATCAACATGTTACACTAAAGCAGTTTTGGACAACAGCAGTTGTCTAACTTTGAAAAATCACCAAAAATTGTAGAAATTGAATTAGAAGTTGAGATAGATATGGAATTAAAGCTTGTTGAGTCTATTTTCATATAAAAGAAACATAGCAAGCAAAGGAAGTCTACATTTTGAGATATTTAAAGTTTTGCAAGACTGGTTTAGAATAACTTCGTGATCCCCTGTTCTTACTTTAAAAATTCACTAAAAATTGTACAAAAAGAATTATGAGTTATAATTTATATGTTTAGAACCCTGAATGAGTCTATTTTTAATAGAAATAAACGTGAACATCATCTGAATCTTGTATAAAGAGATAATTAATTTTTAGTGAAGAAGGGTCAGAACTGCCAGACAGCAGAACAGGGGTGACTTTGATGAATAAACTGTACTAATTGGCCACACCAAAAATTCCGGAAAAATTACGGTAAGAAGATATGTGAGTCTAGTTTCAAATAAAATTAACGGATCTTAATTTGGAGTTCTGTAGCTCAAGATAAAAATAATTTAGTGACTATGACACGGATGGACAGCTTGAATATTCACATGAGTAAATAGTGAAAATTATAGAAAATGTTACTTACAAGTGTGTTGTTTATACTATGGATGTGGATGGAGAGGAGGAGGAGGGAAAATAATATATGAATGACTTGTGTATAAATTGATTACATGCTCGATTATAATTGATATAATGTTTTATTTAGAATATTTATTATGAAATTATGATTATCGTTATAATACAAAAATTGAAGTTGTGAGTTTATATGGCTAAATTTTAGTGATCATTTGTTAATTTTATGAATTTCATTATGTGTTATTTCATATGTATTGATGATCAAATTGAGCATTTCAGTTCGAAGACAACATGAATTGACGGAAAATACAATGGTTGAACCATGGCAACAAGTGATAAGTGATAGCTTCGGCTATACTTATCTGATCAAGGACAAGTGAAAGTGAAAAGTGGTAGCTCTAGCTACCTGATCAGTGAAAAGTGGTAGCTCCGGCTACCTGATCAGTGAAAAGTGGTAGCCCTAGCTACCTGATCAGTGAAAAGTGGTAGCTCCGGCTACCTGATCAGTGAAAAGTGGTAGCTCTAGCTACCTGATCAGTGAAAAGTGGTAGTTTTGGTTACCTGATCAGTGAAAAGTGGTAGCCTCGGCTACCGATCGATGAATAGTGGTAGCTTCGCTACAAGTGACAAGGATTTCCGTGTAAGACCATATCCGGGATATGGCATCGTGGGATTATCGGTGACATTCAAGGCATACGGGTGCGAGAACAATTTCGTAAGAGGTTCACTAAATTGACGAAGTTGGTAAGTGTTATATAGAATTATGTGATATAAGGAAATATGAGTTGATGATACATGAATATAGAACTTGGTTGATGAATGAGCTCATTTGTGATTATATATTTGTACACCCTTGAGTGTATTATCCGTATGAAATGGTATTCAATGAGTTAATGAGAAGAGTTCTAAAATGACATAATCTAAATTCAAATGAAATATTATGAAAATGTACTTGGAATGTATTGGTATGTCTTGTGTATGTTATTTGAGTTCATAATATGGAAAGTAAATGTATGTGAAAATATGAGGTGATGATATCTCAGACATGGAATTTATTGATGGATACATACATCCTAATGGATTTTAGAGAACATTGAAATTGGGCTCAATAAGTGAGTTGCCAATTTAAATTGTAATTGGCACGAAGAGTTAGTGAATTGCATGATTATGAGATGTTACATGTATTTGTCAAAAATACGAGGAAATGATGGTAAATGATACAAGGAAATATGAGACTATAATATATAAAAACATGGAATGTGTTGATAAATGTGTTCATTCATAATTATAGAATTTTTGCATCTCAAGTGCACTATATGTATAAAGATGATGTTTCAAATGATTGGATAAGTAAAACTCAAATATGAAGTAGTTTGAAAACAAGACAAATTGTTATAAAAAAATGTATATGAAAAAACAGAGGTGCGATTGTTATAAGCTATATGAATACATAGGATGAAAAAGTACAAGTACAAGAGAAATTTAATGAGAATTGAGCCCATATACGTTTCTTGTTATTTATATGAAGTGTACGACTAACAAATCGTATTAAGTATAAGGCTCAGTTGAATATCTTAAATTAGTTTTTATATGTATTAAATGTGGTGAAGAATAAGGATCAAATGAGTGAGAAATATGGCTTGAAAAATAGCATAATTTGTGAAAATTAACTTTACCACACGGCCAAGCAACACGGGCGTCTACTAAGGCCGTGTGACCCAAGTTTCTCCACAGATGCAAGTCAGAGAGTTATACGCCCTAGAGGCTCGGCCATGTGAGCCACACGGGCGTGGGAACCTTGTAAATGAGATAAACTTAAGGATTTTGCGAAAAATTTTATACGATTTTGATTTAGTCCTGACCCAATCCCAATGCATGATTTGAACTTTAAGGGTCTGATAAAGGAAACTTTTATAATAAATTTTAATATTTAAGCGATAAATGGTTTAAATAATCTGTAAGTGTTTCGTACTCTTCGGTAATGCCTCATACTCTGTTCTGGCGTCGAACACGGGTAAGAGGTGTTACATAGACAGCAGCAGTAGTCTAACTTTGAAAATTCACCAAAAATTGTAGAAATTGAATTAGAGATTAATTAAAGTATGAAATTAAATCATATTGAGTCTAATTTTACATAGAAAAAAACGGTATAAGTAAAAGAATTTTGTATTATGAGAATTTTGTATTATGAGATATATAAATTTTTGTGAGACAATGTCAGATTGATTTCGGTTCACCTGTTCTGATTTTGAAAAATCATCAAAAAAATTGTAAAAAATTATTAGGGGTTTAAATTTATATTTTTAAATTCTTAATGACCTAATTTCAAAAAAAAAAAAAACAAACAGAAACGTCATCTAAATATGTACTAATAGATAATTAATTTTTAGTAAAGAAAGGTTGAAGCTGTCAAACAGCAGAATAGAGACAAATTTAAAAAATTTACTATACTTATTAGCTAAATTATAATTTTTTTAATTTTATGTTAAAAATATATTTGAGTCTAGTTTCAAAAACATCAAGCGAATCTTAATTTTGAATTCTTTAGCTCAAAACATAAATAATTTAGTAACTATGACTCAAGTGGACAGCTTTAATATGAAAACATAAGTATATAGTGGAATTATAGATAATGTTACATATAAGCATGGTATACACTAAAAGCTAAAGATTCTAACAAATATATACATAAAGGATGTGGAATGAAGAGGACGAGAAGGAAAAATATATGAATATATATATATAGTAGATGAATTTGAAATGTTTCGAAATGGTTGTAGGTGATGGAATGATTAATCCATGTGAGTATGTTTTAAACGAAATGATAAAATAATAAGTAAATAATTGTTAATTGATTTGATATTGAATTCTTTGTTAAATTTTTATGAAGAATTAAATTGATTGGCACAATTTAGAAATAAATATGAAATATATATAAAGTGGGCAAGTTAATTTTGCAAGTGCAAGTCCTCTAATGGTCTTATTTGTAAAACTTTAATATTTGTGTTAATTTTATAAATTTTGTTATCTTTGATTACATATCATGTTTTTATGAGGACTTGCCATTAGAGGTGATCATGGGTCGGGCCGGGCCCAGACAAAATTTTAGGCCCATTTTCTAGGCCCGGCCCGACCCAAAATATAGGCCTAAAAATTTGTCCAAGCCCGGCCCGAAAGAAAATTGATAAACTCGAGCCCGGCCCGGCCCATATTAATTTTTTTTAGCTTTTTTCATTAAATAAAAAATAAAAAAATATTAAAACAAAAAAACAAATAAAAAAATATGTATATTTAAAAAGTATATTTGATTCAAAATAAAATATATATTTAATATATTGATAGTTGTTTTTCAGAGTTTTAAAATTTATAATGAGAATGATCGAACCTGGAAACTAACTATGACAACGATTGAGGCAAGTGTACCTATCGAACAGTAGTATAGCTTAGGTAAGATCGGATTGCCGAACCCAAAGGAACTAAAAGTACTAATACTAACTTTCTTTTTATTATCTAGCCTAAAATAAATGAAGTTGTTGTCTAATCTAAACTTAACTAACTACTAAGCTAAAGACGCAAAGACAAAAAGAATGAATTGGAGAAATACTGTTGGAAAAATTCAGTTGATTAAGACGATACCCTTAGGAAGAATCCACCTAGACTTCACTTGTTATCTAACACCAACCGCATTTATTTATTCACTTGACTTGATCCGTAAGATTCCCTAATTTATATTAAACCCTCTCTCGAGGCGAATAACGTCTAACCCTAGGTTGATTAATTGAAATCTCTTTTTAATTAAAACCCCTAGAATCGCATTAACTCGATCTATAGACTTTCATATTAGGTTTCACCCTAATCCGGCAAAATCTCGTCACCCTATCTCTAGGCGTGCGATCAACTCCACTTAATTATGCTAGATCTACTCTTAAGCAGGGACTTTTGCTCCTCCACCTATGCACATTCAACTTGAATCAATATCCCGGAAATATTAACACAAGAATTAAGCACACATAATTAAGAACAAATCAAGTATCTATCATATAGTTCAGAAAAAAATAATAAGATCCGTCTTAGGTTTCATCCCCTTCAGGTATCTAAAGGGTTTAGTTCATAATAATAAAAGAAAACATCTCAGAAGAAAAGATAAAACAAAATATAAGAAATCCCTAAAACCCCCTGAAGGAATTGAATGAGAGATTCGCCGTCTTGAGTAGAATTCCGGCTTCTTGAGATGGATCAACTGGCTATCTTCGAGTGTTTCCCACAAATCTGACCTTTTCAGCTATGCTCCTTGGCCTAGCTAACCGCCCCCTTTCAGGTTACACTTAGGGTGTCTATATAAGCTTTTGAAATAGGTTTCTTTGCCCCTAAGTATCCAAATCCGAACGAAATTCTTCTTTCCAGCGACAGGGACACGGCCATGGCACACGCCCGTGTGAGTCGTGGCCAGGCCGTGTTCGGACTTTTAATAAGGCACGGCCGTGTGGTCCTTGGGCTAGGCCGTGTCGATTTCTCTCTTGGCCTAATTTGGTCTGTTTTAAGCCCGTTTCTTATTCTTTTCATCATTGGGTGCTTTCCTGAGTATAAAACATAAAAAGAAAGGACTAAAAGCACCTTTTTACATAAATCAAGGGATAAATCATCCAAAAATATGTTAAATGTGAGATTAAAATAAGTTACTTTTACGGTTTATCACATACCCCCACACTTAAGCTTTTGCTTGTCCTCAAGCAAAATTCTCAACTTACAATTAAAATGAACTTTCCATAATTCATAATTCCTATCAACATTGTATCATCATAATTCATAGATAATTTATACATGGATAATTTAATTCCAAGAGTCCTAAAGATTCAAACAATATAAGTCATACATTTGTATCACGAAAACGTAGGTGTCTCCCCTTATCTAAATAATTACCTTTAATTCAAAACCGACAAGGATTGACATCCTCACAAAAGATTCACTCAAATCACTCGAAGTGTTTAAGGTTCAGGAAAAGAGCACTCATAAGTCGAACCTGAAAAGTTAATCCCATAGGCTTGCATGAAAATTAAATCACCACCACTAAAATATGAGATGATACACAAATCAAAAGGTCTTTACAGGGTTATAACGGGGCTTAGGTTAAGGGTATGGATATAGACTGAATTAGAAGGTTAGAATCGAGATCGAATTGTCAATTGACTTAATTAGAAAAATGAACTAATCTTAAATAATTACATCAATTGAAAACTAACAATACGAGCTTTTTCTTCAAGATTTGAAATTTAAACATGTAAGCTCACTTAATTATAAAACTAATAATGAATATACTTCGGGATTTTTTTTTAAGAACAAGTCATTACAATAATAAGAAAGAACTTTAACAACTGAAATATAGAACATAGTTAGGCAACTGCTCAAAATAAAATCTCGACAAAAAGGGTAATCAAGAAGAATGGTAATAACAAATACAAAGGGTTTTGGGTTAATATTAGTGGGTGAGTCAATAAAAAGGGTTGTTAGGATCAACGGGATTCACTAAGGGTTAATTATGAAGTTAGGCTTTTTGATGGAGTAAGTAGGTTAAAACTTAGGTGCCTTTATCATCTCGCTATATCAAATCATAGGTGTGGTCTCGACCAGTATAATCAATACAAGTTCTAGAATAACAGATCAATGTTGAGACACTCATAATAAAAAGTGAGCACGAAAGAATATATGCTTTAAAAGGCTCAAAATCTCACAGAACATTATGAGTTTTTGATGTCAACCTCGTAAATTTCAAACTTCAAAGTAATAATTAGATTCAAGTAAACAACCTAGACAAATTTTTAATTTTTGAAAAATAGACTTATCATGCTTGATTCTCTAGTATCCTTCAAATTTAATTATCAATGCACAATTATCAATGACTTAATCCAAAACATATCAATAAAAATCATATATCAGGAAAATTTCATTCTAATCATAATTCATGGATTTTCAAATGATACTATAGTTAACCCCCCCAGACTTAAGATGTACATTGCCCTCAATGTACAAAGATATATAAAATGACAATATAGTGAAAAAAAATCAAAAGATGGGGAGAGAAGTGAAACTTCCTGAATTTCGGATGAAGTCAATAAAAAGAAACCAAATAGGATTGGAGGTGAACGTGGGGAAGCGTCTCAAACCGTTTGAAATTGAGTCCTCGAAGCAGCCGTCCTGATTTTATTGTATCCTAAGCTAAATCTAAATGGTACAAAGAATAAGAAGAAAATAATAAAGGAAAATAAAAATAAAAGTAAAAGTAAATACTGAAAAATGAAAGAAGAAAAACAACTGGAAAAGAAGAAGGAAGAAGGGGGTTAAATAAAAATTATGGATCTGGTGGTTGCCCCCGCCCTTGTACCTTCTTGTGGTGGCTACACGGCCACGACCACAGCCGTGTGCAAGGCCATGTGGTATGGAAATCTGCACTTTGGTTAGTTTATGGTTAGGTGCTAAAAAGAAAAATAAAAGTAAAAAATAAAAAATAATAAAATGTAAAAATTAATGGGGTTAGTGTTCGGGTTGCCTCCCGAGAAGTGCTCGTTTATAGTCTTAAGCTAGACTGTACCTCTCATTTGCATAATCTTAGTAGTTTGAGGAGGTGAAAATCCTTTCTCATACGATCAATTCGGTTATTGATATAAAGTTTAAGTCGAGTAGATTTTACCTTAAAGGTGCTGATTTTAGGATTAGTTACCTCGACTGTTCCATCTGGGAAGATTTTGAGTACCTAATCTCCTATCTTAAGCTGGGTTGTCCCATCATTAAGTTCGTCGTGGAGTTGCCTCGTTTTTGCTTCATGTGTTTTTAGTTTCTCTTTAAAGTGTGTCTTCCACTCGTCTAGTTCATCAATCCGAAGCTTTCGTTCCTCATGAATTTCTTCTTTATCGACACGAGGTCTAGGATCTGGCATCTACGAAAAAGCTTCAAGAAACGACAAGTTAATATGAAATTTCTTTAAAAGTTTAAGAGACTTACCAAGTTGCTCCTCTATGTGGTCTTTCTTTATCGCATCGGGGTATGGCACACGAGCTTGGTACTCTGTAATTACCGGGCTTGGTAAATCATGACTTACCTCAACCTTACCTTCACTTACCACAGGCTCTTGCCTTCGGTCAGATTCCACTAACCTTTCACTGTCATGAGCTGTTACGGCTTGAATTCGCTCTTTTGGGTTAGTTTCAGTATTGCTTGGCATTGCTTGGCAAGCTTTCTTCTGGTTGTTCTAAGATCAGCTTAGCAAGCTGACCTAACTAATCCTCAATCCCTTGAACCGATGCTTCTTGTTTCGTTTCTATATTTTAGAAAGTGTTTCTGTGTTTGCTATGAATTTTGTCAACATCTCTTCAAGGTTCGACTCATCTTCCTGTTGGTGAGGTGGTTGTTGAAAATCCAGATTTGCTGTGGCTGCTATGAATTTTGTCAGCATCTTCTCAAGGTTCGACTCCTCATCCTATTGGTGAGGTGGTTGTTGAAAATCTGGAGGAAGTTCCGGTCTTTTGCTACGTTGATCATCCCACGAGAAATTGGGATGGTACCTCCAACCTGCATTATAAGTGTCACTATAAAAATTATTTTGAGGTCTAGAATAGTTATCCATATAGTGGACTTGTTCGTTCTCCATGCCATATCCGTAGGGTGGGTACTCAGGATTCGCCACGGCTCTTGGATTCGAGTTATATTGCATTACTGGGTGTACCTGCGAGAGACTATACAAACCATCAATCTTTTTACCTAAAAGCTCTATCTGGTTTGATAGCATGGTTACTGGGTCAAGGTTGTAGATATCGGCTGCTTTTATTGGCTTTGTCCTCATAACGTTCCACTGATAGTTATTCAATGCCATCTCCTCTATAAACTAAATTTACCTGTCAAAAGCAAATAAAAGAAAAATTAGCAAAATAAAAAAAATTAATTGCAAAAATAAAATATGGCCAGAGTAATAAAAATTAAGCGTTCTTAATATTTCAGTTCCCCGACAACGGCGTCAAAAATTTGATCGTTGTTTTTCAGAGTTTTAAAATTTATAATGAGAATGATCGAACCTGGAAACTAATTATGACAACGATTGAGGCAAGTGTACCTATCGAACAGTAGTATAGCTTAGGCAAGACCGAATTGTCGAACCTAAAGGAACTAAAAGTACTAATACTAACTTTCTTTTTATTATCTAGCCTAAAATAAGTGAAGTTGTTGTCTAATCTAAACTTAACTAACTACTAAGCTAAAGATGCAAAGACAAAAAGAATGAATTGGAGAAATACTGTTGGAAAAATTCAGTTGATTAAGACGATACCCTTAGGAAGAATCCACCTAGACTTCACTTGTTATCTAACACTGAACCAGACGATTTATTCACTTGATTTGATCCGTAAGATTCCCTAATTTATATTAAACCCTCTCTCGAGGCGAATAAAGTCTAACCCTAGGTTGATTAATTGAAATCTCTTTCTAATTAAAACCCCTAGAATCGCATTAACTCGATCTATGGACTCCCATATTAGATTTCACCCTAATCCGGCAAAATCTCGTCTCCCTATCTCTAGGCGTGCAATCAATCCGCTTAATTATGCTAGATCTACTCTTAAGCAGGGACTTTTGCTCCTTCACCTAAGCACATTCAACTTGAATCAATATCCCGGAAATATTAATACAAGAATTAAGCACACATAATTAAGAACAAATCAAGTATTTATCATATAGTTCAGAAAACAATAACAAGATCCATCTTAGGTTTCATCCCCTTCAGGTATCTAAAGGGTTTAGTTCATAATAATAAAAGAAAACATCTCAGAAGAAAAGATAAAACAAAATATAAGAAATCCCTAAAACCCCCTGAAGGAATTGAAGGAGAGATCCGCCGTCTTGAGTAGAATTCCGGCTTCTTGAGATGGATCAACTAGCTATCTTCGAGTGTTTCCCACAAATCTGACCTTTTCAGCTCGGCTCCTTGGCCTAGCTAACCGCCCCCTTTCAGGTTACATTTAGGGTGTTTATATAGGCTTTTGAAATAGGTTTCTTTGCCCTTAAGTATCCAAATCCGAACGGAATTCTTCTTTCCAGCGACAAGGACACGGCCATAGCACACGCCCGTGTGAGTCGTGGCCAGGTCGTGTTCGGACTTTTAATGAGGCACAGTCGTGTGGTCCTTGGGCTAGGCCGTGTCGATTTCTCTCTTGGCCCAATTTGGTCTGTTTTAAACCCGTTTCTTGTTCTTTTCATCCTTGGGTGCTTTCTTGATTATAAAACATAAAAAGAAAGGATTAAGAGCACCTTTTTACATAAATCAAGGGATAAATCATCCAAAAATATGTTAAATGTAGGATTAAAATATGTTACTTTTACGGTTCATCATATATAATTCGAGCCGGGCCAAAAAAGTTTTACCCGAAGCCCGGTCCGTTTCTAAACGGGCCTTATTTTTTTGCCCAAACCCATATTTCAGGCCTTTATTTTTACCCGAACCCTCCCATTTTTTGGGCAGGCCGTCGAGCCGAGCCGGGTAGCCTAACCCATGATCACCTCTACTTGCCATTAGATAATAGATATAAGTAGATGATATGTAAAATGATGTGGCAAAATGATGTGGCAATAATGACATCTGAATACAATTCAGATAATGATATAAAATAAATAAATAAAAATAAAGCGTGGAACTTGTAAAAAAAAAAAAAAGGAGACGACGTCATGACGACAAGTTCGCCATGTCACAACGTGGAAACCCCAACGTCACGAGGACAGTTCAAAAATCTTTATGAACTTTACAATTTGTCTTTTAATCAATTCTGGATGTTTTAATGGGCTCAACTCATAATTAGTTCTATCGTAAATTCAATTATTACTAAATAATATGATAAATTGATCTGAAATTTTTAGTAGTTGCTTTGGCAACAAATGTGATATCCTGATACCTTGACTCGGCGACCGGGTCGGATATGGGATGTTACATGCTCTACCAATTAACAGGTTCCAATTTATTCATAGGGTCTTTAGTAAAAATTCATTAGCTCCTCTAACAAATTGCAAATGAAAGAAAGAAAGATCAACTAACAAAGATACAAATTACATATTATTACTATTATTTACATAATTATATATACACTACCGGGGAATGAGATATTAGAAACATTGTCAGCCCTGCCAGCTATAAGTAGCACTTTTTGAAAGACCTCTTTAAACACCATAACATTGCGTTAAAAGTATTTCTGGAAGCATTCCTCTTCCCTGCAGCGCCTGCTAACAACTTTGTATACTTCAATAAAGAGTCTCGGGAATCGACTGGCAAAATAACCATAAAACCCTTCTGGAACCGACCCTACTAGTTCCTGCAATCAGTAGCAAAGGAAAATTTCTTAACCACAAGCAATAAATGTTCAGGGCACTTCATTCATGTTCTTAAGAGGTAACTTTGCATCTCCCATGTCACTCCAAATGTGCCAGATTGCTTTTTTATCCAATATAAATCATTATGATTATTGGAATAATGTAGTTTTTGTATCATTCAGTAAAGACACAGCTAGAAAAATTAATTCAGAGGAAAAGATAAACAGAAGAACGAATGCCTCAATGTAAAATATTTATATATCTTAAAGGAACGAATACCTTTACCAATTGAGTTCAAGATAATGACTATCTCAAACAATCAGGTTCCCTTTTCATTGTAAAATTTTTATATATCTAATACCTGACACAACTCATTGCCACACTATATCACAGATACCTTTCATTTATTCAACCAAACTCAATTAACAAGCATATTCTAATGAGCAACTGCTAGATTTAGATTCAAACCTGAATTTCTATGGGAAGCTCTCTATAGTGATGTGATTTGTTCCTCATGACTCGCAACAGATCTCGAACACTGTCAAACTTATAACGACGGTAATACCCAATGTTGGCAATGAATGCATGTTCCATTTTCTCATTCCATTTTCCACCAAGAGCCATTGGTGCAACACTCTCCAATGCTTTCAAGATGTCAGAGTCAACCTTCCTATCTTCTAATTCAACCCTATCACTTGTCTCTTGAAGAAAAGACAGTTTCATCTCACAACTCCAAAATAGAGGATGACGCAACACCTCCAATGCGCTTGGTCTGGCAGTAAATTAGAAATACTTGTGAACATTAAAAAGAAAAGTTTACTGCACAGCAAATATCAAGTTTATTGCACTTTCAAAAAATTTTCTGAACTTGACGGTAAGAAAACAATCATTATACCTCAATTCAGGCTCAGGATTCAATAAACAAGATATTAGATCCACAGCTTCAGGGATATGCTCCACTAGAAAAAGGTTCACTCGGTTGTTCACAACATTGATATCACGTTCAAGATGATTGCCAAACGGGTGCTTACCCCGAGTGATGCAGAAGAAAAGGACACAACCCAAACTAAATAAATCAACTGCACGTGTTTGGCGACCAAGAAGAAGTTGTTCCGGTGCTTGCCAACCTGAACTACCACAGCCTGCAATAAAATTTGTATATATCATCAAACAGTACTTTAGCACAAATAACTAGTTAAAAAGTTCTACAGTCAAACTTTTAAAATAGGCAGCAGAGCACAATAAGAAATCATAAGCAGAATTTCATTGGCTACAAATTCCAGAATGAACCAATAAAATATTTGGAAAAACTTAATTCTAACCCTGGGGGAATATATGTACCACTAGGAAGCATATATTTCAAGAAATGAAGATAAATTATGAGAATAATGAATAAAGTAAACATTAAAGATGCTTACCAGTAGCATAGTGACCCAAGGAAGACCTATCCTCAAGAAGGCGCTTGCTAATGCCCATATCAGAAAGTTTTGCACACACTGTTTTTTCCTTAATTATTAGCACATTTTGAGGCTTTATGTCTCGATGAATTATTCCCAGATCATGCAAATGAGCAAGACCTGAAACCATATCCCTGTGTACAGATACAACAATGGAGGATGAAGAAGAAGTTGGACTAGATCAAATCTGAAAGTTACCAAGGTAGGAGATTATGATAAAGTCCACCCAGTAAATTATCAATCGGAAAGTAAATGAACAATCTTCCATCATTTAACAGTTAACTGTAGCCCACACTAACCTCATCAGTTTTAGGAAGAGAAGTGACGGATGGCCATTTGCTTTCCACAAATTAAGATCCTGCTTGGAACCTTTCACCAAATCCAGGTGAATTTTATGCTCAACCATTGCACGTGTTGCTGGGTCCTTGCTGAGGACTGAGTTCCCAGGTGTATCTGAGTAAATTTGAATCAAATCATCTAAACTGCAAGTGCAACGCTCCAGAGCAAGATACACAAAATCTTGATCATACTCCACACCATACCATCTAACAATATTCGGATGCTGGTCAGACACAATGAGATTTTGAATTTCTTTGAAAGCAACATCATGATGAGCTTGGACAAGACGCTTCACAGCAACTGCTCGGCCTTCATAGAATCCCTCAAGGACAACTGTACCATTGCTTCCTTTTGCAATTTCTTTGCTTAATACAATTAGCTTACCTATTCTACGTCCATCAACGCTACCAACTAATTTATTAAGGTCCAGAAATTTTTTGTTGTCAGCACCAACAGGTGAAAATTCATCCTCGCTTCCAGATGATGTGTGCTGATCCTTTTTCTCAATAGAACCATTAATCTTCCCTGATCTTCGGGATTTCTTTCTGTTGGAGGATCCAATGTTTATATTAGCAACAGGCTGGTCTTTTAACGCAGAAAGCCTTTTAGCAGAAAGAACGTGGTTGATGACAAAGCCCACCAAAATTATGAAAAATATAAAGGAAAATACTACTGGATATTTGGCAAATATGGCCTTGCCATCAGCACGAGGTGTTCTCAGATCATGTACACCAAACATTCTAGAATCACTATTCTCCAAAGGAGGCTGAGGGACACTTGTTTCATTATCATTGTCTTGAGACAAGTTCAATAATCTATCAACTTTGTGTGGCAATTGAAGCTTTAACTCTGGAGCTGCCACTAGAAGCATTTTCCTATTATGACGGTCATCTGATGTGCTATCAGGCTTGGCCAGTGAAGTAGGTGCATTAGAAGAAGACAATGGGAGCATCGGATCATCATGATGAGAAGTGCTTGTATATTCTGTCGTATTATGCTCTCGAATAACAATACCTTTTGATTGACATGGAAATGGCAAAACAAAGTCATTGCCAATTTCAGGAAACTCATAACTTGAATTCACAGTAAATTTAACATCCTGGCAAAGTAAAGCAGCCCCAATTTCCGAAACCATTAGACTCCATGAAACCTTGTCTGAGTTAGGATGAAAAGACAGCAGTGTGAAATCAGTCCTTGTGATGTGAAATCGCCGCTGAGCAGTACTAGAAGCAGCAGACTTCAACAGCTCCTTATTACCATTACCATTATCCGATAAAGGAGTCCCCTCTTTGTCGGGCTCCAGCACAGATGGAGAATCAGGTGACCTATAAACATGCA
Source organism: Gossypium bickii (assembly GCA_025503065.1). Classification (NCBI taxonomy): domain Eukaryota; kingdom Viridiplantae; phylum Streptophyta; class Magnoliopsida; order Malvales; family Malvaceae; genus Gossypium; species Gossypium bickii. The sequence continues at coordinate 107,986,791 of CP106718.1, forward strand.
GTAGTTTTCCAGTCATAGCATCTACTACATACACAGTTGTCTCCTTAGAGCCAACAGTGATTGCCCCTTCCTCGGATACATGGGGCATGTGTTTGACAAATTCTTCAACAGTTACAGGAAGTTTCTGCAAGTCCAACAACAAGATAAAGATTAAGATAGTTCTGACTCTGAGCAATGGCAAAAGAAAGAGTAATATTATGAAAAGCTCAAAACATGGTTCAATGTTACAGAAATTTTGAGAGGCAAAACCTACATATACATCAGGAAAAAAGACTGAAGCAGAAAACCTAGCACATACCATTTTATTAGAATGGGTTGCATGCGCGTAGAGTTCCCAATCATCTCCACAATCAATGAAGAAAGCAGTGATTGGTCGGGAGGCAGCTTCATTGCCATTATCCAATGTCGTCGGAGCCTGATAGGAAGAGTAAATGGGAGACCCGGAGGCAAATGACCAGATTACTCTCTTTGAGTTTATAGTCCTTAAAACAATGGTACCATCCGTTCTAGCAGCTAATTCTGTTTCTTGCTCACTGTTTCAACCGTAGCAAGTATTGAGCAGCTGTAGTAATACTTTAGAAATACAATGCTAATACGTAGCATATAAGAATGTGATTGTAAAACGATGAAGTACATGCATATATATCATGATCATCTTATCATAGGCCATCATTCATACGAATACTGATGAAACACAGGTTTAAGTTATTAGCTGAGAAAAAGACGAGGCGGGCAACGACCTTGAACAGGCAGTCCAAAAATAGCGAAATCAAAGATTTAAAAAAAAAAAAAAAACCGAAATTCTACTGCTACAATTCTAAACCCATATTCTAAAGCTCGATTCATTATAATTATGATTATTACTATATTATGAATAAGTAGCAAAGCATTTAAACAATCCTTGTAGTCCATGATGATTGACTGATTGGAATATAACAAACAAATTACTCTGAGAAAGAAAAGAAAAGAAAACTCACGAGAGAGACAAGAGCGATCTCCCCCCGGCTCTCAGGATTCCGGTGCTCTGGGCGTCCGGCACATGAATTGCGATGGGCGTGGAGAAAGCAGAGGGTAGGAGAATCAAGAAACAGAAAAAAAGCAACCTCATTTCTAAGATATTAAACGGACTTAGTTGAGGAATTTTATTTTTGTAGGTGGCTAGATTAGGTTACTTAAAGACCAAGACAAGACAAGACAAGACAAAGAGTTGTTTTGCTCAGAAAGATTCGAAACTTCTTCCGGGACCACAATTCAAGGATCTCCGAGTGGCTGGTTTTTTTGGTTTGCTATTAGGGGTTTTCTTTTCTGAACTGTAAAAGTCTTGCCTTTTGATTCTTTTATTCTAAATTTCTATCCTCCTTACTTTTCACAAATTAGCTAATTTTCAAACTTTACTTACTAGTATAATTAAGCTTCTCTTACTAATACTGAAAATTGTTTTCATCTGTCTCCTAGATAATTAATTCCCTCAAATCTGTTCTTTGCGCAGGAGAATAGTACTTCATACCGTTTCTTGTGGTGGTTGATAGCTGACGGTCTGGAGTTTCCTGATTAGAATTTGAAAGGGTAAACGAACGTGTTGAAATTGAAAAGCACAAATTAAGGATATGACGGGGGCAATTCTTATGAGTTTAAACTTGGAAAACTTCTTTTATAGCTAATGGCTTGGAAGCTTCAGCTTAAGGAGATAGTGAGAACTGCTGCTCATGTAGCAGTGGCTAGATAGGCATGGTAAAGCATCTTCAGCATTGGTCCTTCTACCTAAACTGCAAAAACTCTATTCCCAACACCATGCCCGGTCAACCAGCTATAATCAATCAAATTCCCCATCTCATGCTCATCTTTGCTGTGTTTAAATGTATGTGGGTACTACTCTTAGGACCAATCTAATCTTGCTAAAAATGTCACATATTATTCAATATCATTGTTTCGGCATGCCTAACATGGCCTAATGATTGTTCTTGCTATACACTAGAATATGATGGTGTCACTTTTAACAAATTCTTCAACTGTGGACGAACCCCGCATATTGTAACCTTTCTTTTTTTTTAGAGAAATCTAGCATGATGGTCATTTTCTGGTCGTGTTAAGAGAGATGGTACGAGAAGAGCCAGCTATGTGACAAAAAGCAGAGGTCCCCAGCAATAAGCAGGGGCCTCATCCTGATTCCTAGGGGTAAGGTATTCTTAAAAAAAAAAAAAATCAATCCCGAATTGTCGAAAGGAGGACCAAAAATGAAAGAATCCAACTAGGATGACATTGAAATGAATACCACACAACTGTAGCTATTACATTAATTTTACATTCAAATTCCATGCGAAATGTACTTGCTCCTCCTGCAGGGCCAGAACCCAGAAACACAACATAGACAAGGCTTCTTTCTTGACAAAAGATGTTCCTAATTCTTGTCTAATCGCTCATCTCTCACTTCACTAGCACGTATGTGTTATATAAAAGAATAAGAGGGTACAAAAAATCGATTCCCGAGTTCAACTATTTGATATGAATAGATGGGTTTTTTGAGCAACTGGAAATAGCGGAGGTAGTATCTTCATTAGGTCAAGATCCACATGAAGACTGTTGACCAAGACGTGAGTGCTAAAGCAGCCGCCAAGTATGTCCACAGGAAGAGGACCGAGCACTCGTCTTGACCCACATCAAACAGCTGGGCCATGGTACCTGAGCGCAATTATTATGCATTTTTAAGAGCCCGTATTAAGTAATGTAGTAATGAACTGAAGCGGTTTGGTTACTTACCAATATTCATGGCAGGTGGCAGAGTAAACTGAACCATGAGCACGTAGCGGAACAAAGGGTCGGGCGGTAGGAACCCAAGGTCCCCAGCTGCTTTAACAACAAAAATACCAACAACCGGTAGTATAATGTACCGAACACACACCACTCCCACGATAACCATCGGCTTAATTGTTGATGAACGCAAGCCTTGAGTCAAGTTGGCTCCTAGTATGAGGGTGATACAGGGGATCGTTGCATCCCTGCATGCATGCAGGTGCTTTTACTAATCAGTTACCAACGGACCAAATGTTTATATTTTATGAGCAAATTATTAAGTGAGAAGTAGCGTACCCTAACAGTTTAATCGAGTCTTGGACTACCCGTAGTGGAGCCCCCGGACCAATTACAAGGTTTCTCAGCCAGTCGATCGCTCCAAAGGTGAAACCGAAAATCTGATTAATCAAGTAACGAACTTTGTTAACATATAGAAATTGGAGGAGAAAATAACAGATGAAACTTTATATACATCTAAAAAGCTTACCGCACCAAGTGTTGGCGGTGCCATGAGCTCTTCCAAAATCTGATGAAGAAATCCCAATACTTGAAGCCACAACGGTGCATTCCCTTTTGCCTTTGGGCTAGTGTCTTGGGGTGCCTTCTGCGATTGGAGTTATTTCAAAGGCCAAGAAGGTCAGTAATCTAGTGGTGCTTTACTATATCCTATCCTATGTGTGTCTAGCTTATACCAGAACCAGAACAGAAATTGTTCTGTTGGGTTCCGAGGATCTTCAACACACTTTGGTAGTTAGTAATACTTACCACCACTATGGCCACTTGCTCTTCACTTTCTCCTTTCAGAAGCTGACTTTGGGGTGTAGCATCCAAGTTCTCGTTGGGTTGTTTTGAACTGAAATCCTCAGCTGCTTCATCATCTCTCAATTTCAAAGATGAAGCTCTTATCATGTGGAAAGTGATAGTCCAAAGGTAGAAACCACCAAGCTGCATCCAAAGCATATATATGAATATGATTGATCACAACGATTAAACAACTAATTCCTGCAGCCGAACGCTTACTGTACATAAAAGAATATGATATAACATTACCGCCATGGAGAAAGATGCATATGAAAGTCCAATTCTGGTGCAAACATTAGTATCCCCAAATGGGCTTCCATCCTCATTACAGATAGCAGGGACAACTATAAGGAGAAGATTTCCCAAGTTCCCTAATTCAAACAAGAATTTATTTTTTAAGTATAGAGTAGCTTGAAGGGGGCTTTAACAAAACTAAAGGTGTGTGCGTCAACCTTACCAGATGAACATGTAGCAATGATAAGACCCTCCAGATAAGGTTTTGGTTTCAGTATCTTAACCACGATCCACCCAAGAATTATTCCCACTAGAAAGGTGAGCCCGACGTTTACAGGCATAAACCACCTGTGAATTTAATGATCAGATTCAAACGAAGCCACACTTGATACAAAAGTTTTCATGAGTATATGTGTTTTTTCTCTGCTTAATCGGCACTTTTGCTTGTTTTAGTGGAGGGTTCAAAAATTAGCTTTTGCATCAATAGAGAGAGAGAGAGAGAGAGAGAACTTTATATGATGCATCTTTCATATCAATACTTAACAAGTACTTTGCTGGTTAAACTTTTTCAGTTTTTTTTTTTTTAAATTTCAACTTTGTATGATAATTAAAGTGAGAACGCATACACACATATATATATATACACAGAGAGAGAGAGAGAAGCATAGTATCTCACCATGAAATTATGTCTTGGAGCGTGACAGTCTTGGCAAGACTTGCAAACATGAGCGAGGGGGTAAACACGACGAACACGATCTGCGTTAGTTACAGAACATAAATCGATGTTTTCATAGTGGACTGAATTTAAGACGGATAAATAAGAATGACTACCCACCAACGGGTTAAAAAACAACATGATAAATGCAACGAATCTTAGAGATTAATATTAAACATGCATATATATAAATATTAGATTTTTAGCAACATTAACATATAAGAATACACAAAATGAAAACTGTTAATGAGTACCCTATTCAAGGATCTCCGGATGTCTACTGGGAGAAGTTTGCAGTAATCAGTTGCCATGAAAGCGCCCAGCAAACTTATTATAAGCACTTGTAAAATTGGCATGGAAGCCACCTCAAACAATGTCCAGAAACCCATGTTTTAGAGCTAGCTAGCTAGCTAGCTAGCTATACCTTTTCTTGTTTTTTGGATACACAGAAATATAAAATTTGCGTCTCAAGTATGTTGATGATCACTGTGTAGGAATGTGTATCCAAGGCTAAAGAGAAGAGAAGAAAGAGAAGAGGAAATTAATCAAGATCCTGGGAAGTGGGAGCGAGTGCCAAGATTTAAAAAGTACAGGAACATGTGATTAAAAAGAGGAGATTGAAATTCCAAAGAGATATGTGAAAGAATATAAATATGAGGAGGAGGAAAGAAAGGCGAAGGTAGGCCTAGCTTAGAATATACATGCATGTAAAATATGTAACGAGTGGGCCACCCTGTCTCTTGCTTTCTTTCTATTTACACCGTCGAAAAGTGATGATTGGATTACGTGAGAAAAGGGAAGTGAGACGGTTTTTGATCATGGCTTGCGGGATGCCTTAGCCTTGCCTATGATTAATGTAAAAAGTCCAAATCTTGGGAATGACCAGGTCAGAGGCAAAGACACCAAAGAAACCTAACGTTGCCCTCCCATATCAATGCATGTGCATGTTATTTACCGGGTTTCTTTTTCCTCCAAACTAGTTTAATTTCTCTCAAACCCTACCTCTACCTAGCAGCATTAGGTGCTGTATATTATTATTTCTTCAACCCATTTTAAAGTTTATATATCTTTCAAAATAAAATTACCCTAAAATTTTATATTAATTTAAACTTACCCTTAACTCAAAATTTTTTATTTATTTCACGCATCTCAAAAAAATTAAAATTAACGAAAATCATGTTCACCCTCTCAAATTGCATTCCAGTCCTCCCACAAATATAATAAGGGTAAGAGGTTTTGGTGTACATGTGCAGGGTTCCAAGCCATTAAGACATGAAAGTAGCAGCCCCTATCCAAAAAAAAAAAAAAACCAAGCGATATGGTCAGCCAAAGAGCAACTCAAAACAAACATAATGTAAGTAGATTAGTGTTACTTTGATTACAAAACTCAAGATGGCGGCTGGGGTCAATGGTCAACGGGGACAAGCTGCTGACTCGCATTTCTTTATTATTTCTTATAGCTTTTAGTTAGTTAATTAATGCTTATTATTCACTTCACCTTTTACCAAAGTTAAGGTGAGGTGAATGTATAATAGGTGGAAGCATCATCAGATGAGCTAACCTGGGTTATGATTTATTTTAAAGATTAAGGTTGGAACATGTTGCAGGTCTCCGCGTCTAATTCATCCATCTATTACGTACTATATGCAGGAATACAACTTTTACTTGCAATTTGCAATTATAATGATAATAATATGGTGCTGATGGAATCCCTTACATCACAATTTGGAATTTTCTTCTACATTTCAACGCCAACTACAACTAGATGCAAAAACAAACACAAACACTATGAGATATATTTGTTACGGCAGCTAGCTACGAGACAACTAATGAAATTAATCTACTTAGTTAACGGTATTTATCTAAATATCTAACTTCTTTTGAAGCAATAATACTTTTTTATCTAATTTTATTTGTAATAAAATTTTTGAAAATTCTTATGTCATAAAGATTTCAAATGATTAATGGAATCCTTTAATTTGGATTAGTAAAACATTTCATTTATTGATTTCAACATTGGACAAAGGAATCACCTAGCATAATTTTTCTCAAGAAATATTTTAGACAAATTTGGGGAATTCATGGGAGAGATTAAGGAATGGGTCCCATGGTCAACCGGTTGCTAGTATGGCTAATGGAAGAATATAAATTTCTTTTGTCTTTCAAGAGTCTTTTCTTGGAATTTTTTAGAAATTATTAAGATTTCATTATGCTGGGCAACACAATATAATTTAGCAACACAATATAATTTAGCATAAAGTTGGGTCAAACCAGCGAGAGCACCTTAGACTATGATTGTAGTTTAGGAAATTTTAAGAATAATAGGATTAATGCATGGTAGGTTTAGGAAATTAGATTAATTAGGTTTCTTTGTGCACAAAAAAAAAAACATTGAAATAACAATATTGTGGTCGTTGGATGTTTTATTATTTATCAAAATTGAATTTATGGAAAAATTGGTTTTTAGAATATACTTTTTAAGAGTATTTCAATATTTATAGATGTCAAATTTTGTTAATTATATTAAATTTTCATCATCTATTAGAATCTGTATAACTATTATGCAATTATTAACTGACAGACCTCAACATGAGTGTCAAGACTCTTTGATGTCAAAATTTTAGGAAATATTGATGTAATTACTTTAAATAAAATACAAAATTCATTAATTTTAACTTATTTACCCTAAAAAAAAAAAAACGCGTTATACTTACATCTGATTCATTCATTGCGTACATATTGGCTGGCACTGGCAGCATCAGGCCTTCTCCAACTAGGCAAATAGAAAGCGGCGGTCAAAAGAATTGGCAAGCTGTAGCCAATGGAGTATAAAACTAAACATTAACCAAACATTTTCCATGAAGGCTCCTTTTTTTTAGTTACTTTGTATTTAAGCTACTTGTCAGTAACTTCCAAAATTCTCAACAGTGGGGATTAAGGAATGAACCATGATCAATCTAAAAATTCTTATGATCGAGTACATCGAGTACTACCCATATTAGTATCTCATATCTCCTCTTCATCATCACTGTCACCTCCAAACATGGCAGCCATTTTAATAGCCAGCTTGGCAGCCATCTCCCTCCTTTGAAAATCAGGCATTAACCTCAAGTTGCTGCGAATATTTCCAATCTCAGACATCAACTGTTCCAAATCCTCAAAATCATAATGTGGGCCATCATCTACTTCTGAAGCTGAAGCTAGACCAGCTTCTTCAGCATTGGGTTCCATTCTATCAATTTTCTCCCCTAAACCAGAATATGTCAGAAAAGTATGCAACTCTTCCTTTTTGCATCCGGCTATGTTCCCTGGAGCACACTCTGTAACAGAATTTCCCGCATCAACTGATTTCGCTATATCCAGGAATGTGTTAGCTTGACTTGCAGAACCCCATTCTTCAACCATGTCATTTCCTGGTTCAGCTGAACCCGCAGATAGCACTTCATATTCAAACTGATAATCAGGTTCTTCTTCCGATGAATCTGGACAGGGAGAATAATGACATTTAGCAATTAATTAATCAGGAAGAACTTTTATTAGAAAAACCAAGGTATCACATATAACCTTCTTTCTCAGGTAGTGAAGGTTCAGTTATCATATCACCAGATTTCAGAACCATTCCAGGCCACATATGAGCAGAAATAGCACCATAAAGTCGTTCAACCCCTTGTAAATCACCATCAACCGACAAACCTGCCAGGACCAGTTTCTTTTTCACATTAGCAATAATAAGCATACCAATATCCAACCTGTACATAACCTTTATTTAACGTTCATTAGGAAAGTAAAAATTTGCTAGATCATGGTGGAGATATCAAGTAAAACTTCACAATTATACATGTGCACATCTTTTTTTAATTTTTTTTAGGCAAAATACATTTTTCTGAGCAGGATGTCATGATTAATACAATTTACCATGATCGTATATTGGAAATTTCACATCAAAGCATGTTATTCCATATCAGTAATTCAGTGTATAGACAGTGTAGCAACAAAGTGAAGTGGATATGATGATGCAGAAGCTAAACATGGGCTTACATTTGTCAATTTCAGCATTAGAAGCACAGGCTTCAATGAACTCAATGTTGTGGTCAATGCACCATTCCAAGCATTTCTTGCGAATGTTGGAGGATGGGTCTTCAATTCCCAATAGACTGCTTCCTTCAGCTTCAGAAATTCCATATTCAGTGAAGTCAGATGACGGATGAGTAGAGGAATCATCAAGTTTGTGTAGGCGTTTTGTGTATTCAGCATGGACAGGATGACCTGGAATTCGATCAACTTTGTTTCCAATGCAGAGTAAAATCTCAAAGTTTTGGATATCAGTGTAAGATACCCAATCCCGAAGAGCAGAAAGAGTTGACAACTGCAAGAGAGAGAAAGAAAAAAAGTCAAAAAAGGAAGGTGAGGGTATAGAACAATATATATGTGTGTGTGTGTGTTTATATAGAAATAGTACTTGAGTTATAAATATGTTGCTAAAGTTATTGCAACAGAAATAGAAAGAACTGAACAAGAACTGGGAAAAGTAAGATGATTACATTAGACATATCAAAAACCATGACCAAGGCAGTTGAATGGTTAAATATAGGGAGGGTTCGAGCTGAAAATTCATCTTGAAGATGAGCCATACACAGAGAAACATCAGCAGTGTAGTATTTGGTATTGATAGTCCAGCTGTTGATGGTAATCAGTCATCAGAGTTTGGTAAAAAAAAGCCCGTACATTGTATAATTAACTAAAACAAACAACCATGTTAAAAGTGAATATAAAGAATGCGTCCAGACCGACGGACAACCACTTGGGAGCTATCTTCTTCTTCTTCTTCGAACTCCACAGTGGCAAGCCCTGCATTTTTTTTAAAATAAAACTGATCAAATATCCAGAACTTTTGATAAAGGCATAGCAACCATGACTCATGTTTTTCCAACAAAATAACAGTCAGTAGTATTTGGTAGATTTTTTTTTAGTTAAAAAACATTAATAATAACAGTAAAGAACAATTGAATTGGAAGAGGAAATGAGAGTTACGAGAGATCAGGGTGCGCTTGCCAACGTTGGGACATCCAATGATGAAAATGGACGGTCGCTTCCTAGTCTCATCCTGGGCTTCCAATTTTGTGGATCCTTCTCTGTTTTCTTCCATCTGTTGTGCACATAAGAGTTATACATAACAAACCGTAATTTGAAATTTTCATTCTCCCCAATTCAAATCTTGAATCCAAATTAACTGCCTTTGTCTTGGCCTTTCCATTACTATCAGTGAACTATTTATATTTATAAAAAGCCAAAATAAAGATTCCCAATAAAAGGACTTAATAAAAATCGAGTGATAAAGGTTTAGATGGTAAAGAAGGGCAAACTGGATTGATACTTACATAAGAGCAGAACAAAAAGCTAGCTTCAGTTTAATTCAATGACGAAACAACTAGGAATTGGAACAAACAAGTAAAAGAAATACAGAGAAATGACCCTAAAGAGAAGGGTGTGTTTGTTCCAGAACCAGAATTAGCATACACAATCAGACAACAAATCATAAGACAGCTTTAACTCTTGGCCATTATGCCTGATCACATCCAAGCGTTTCTTCTATCAGTACAGGTGATACAGAAACAACTTAAGGGCTGAAAAATCAAACTAACTAGAGTGTAGTAAACAAGGTTTGGGTGTTTATGAGATGATGCTCTCTTTCTTGAAAGAGAAAAACATATGAACTATAAATGAAAAACAAGAAAGAGCCTAATAAAAGTTCAAGTAATTGAAAACAGCTATTCGCTGACCTTAAATATATATATATAAACTGTAGAGTAAATGAAATCGACCTCATTTAACACTCAAGATTAAAGTTATCTTTACTTGTTAAACTTACCAGTAAACAGAGAGTATGCTTCCCCTAACATACCTAAAACCTGATAGTCCAGAAAATTAGAACATAAACTTTTTCACATAGTCCTAATCAAACCTCCACATCAACCATTAATCCACTGATTGGCACAAATTTGAATTAAACCCAAAACATCACAAGAAGATTGTTCAAAGAATGAAATTCATGTAAGCTAATACTATGAGAAACCAAGTCATTAACCTATGGCTTAAAAAGAAAAAGTGGCCTCAATTTGTTAGTTCCTTCTCCTTGGCAGCAGCCCTCTCTGCTTGTGCAAATGTAGACAGCCTATGGATTAAGTAGATTTTTTTATCATGCAGTTCTGACTGCTAAGCTGATTCAATAGAATTCAATGTTACTTAAATCACTCACTGCAAAAAGGAAGTAGCATCTTCCAAAAGCTGCTTAAAATATGAATTACACAAAGTCCGAGAAAACCAGTTGCTTGTTAACGGAAAATGACAAACCATTTTTTTGCAGGTAAGGTGCCATCTTGGAAGACATGGGGTTCTCCAAGCAACTTTGAACTCACACAAAGAAAACAAGAACACTTAGAGATGTAAGGAACACACCCTTTTAACCATAAAGCTAGTTTATTAGTCCAAGTAATGTTTGTGTTAACAGTAATTTAATAATTTCTATAAGAATGCTCACTGCTGAACTTTTCAATCTTATAGTAACAAGTTTCAAGCAATTCCCGAGTTACAAAACTAAAGCGAGTAAGCAAACAAACCCATCACTGAAAAGACAATTCTCTTAAAGATTGAAAGCATATACATAGTTCTTTACATCTAAAATCAAACAAGGCATTGATTAGAAAGAAAAAGGGGCAAAAAATATATATATATATATATATAAACCAGTTAACAAAAAAGGAAAACCCGAAAACACTTTTATAAAGATGAAGATATATAACAGATTCAAGAAAACAAATTAAACTGAAAGGCACGATCTTTGGGGTAATTAGCCTATCAAACAAATACTATGACTATAAGAATCAAAAGGAGACCAATTAGATGAGATCAGAATACCTTGGGTCGAGGAATGATCTGAGCTTCCAGATAAACGATATGTGAGCTTTGAAAGAATGCAGAGAGCGAGCGAGAGAAGCCCAGAGCGAAAGACAGTACTAATTTATTTTATTTAAGGAAAAATACTTCCATAATTTCTCCCGATTCATTTGTGAAACTAATTCAGTCAGAAATTTAAATAATCATATAAATAAGAATTCAAGAAAACCAACTGTTACCAACAAAGCCAGTAAAAACACTTGACAATCATCATCATATCCAAAGGCAAATAAATTGAGCAAACATGAGGTATAATAAAAGTATTTCAAATTTAATATCCACCACTTTATATTCTCTTCAACTTTTTAATCTTATTTTATTATTTTGATGAATATTATGTAAACAATTTAAATAAATATAGGGTAAATTTCACCAATAGTCACTCAACTTTGGTGTAGCTGACAAAACAGTCACCTAGTTTTCATTTCAGTCACTCAACTCTCAAAAAGTTACAAAACAGTCACCAACGTTATAAAAAAATTACAAAACAGTCACTGATTAACAGTTACCGTTAGGGTGTTAACGGAATTGCTGACGTGGCAATTTAACCAGTGGCAAGTTAACTTGCACGTTGCGAAGCAGCTGATGGGTGCTTGGTTTGGGGCGGGTTTAGGGAAAAAAATTGAAGGGTTATGCTATTAAGGGGATTTGGGGGAAAAAAAGGGAAATTGATTTGGACACCATTTGCACCGGTAACCTTTAGTTCTGTGCTACATGGCTACAGCTTCTTGAGATAGTTTCGATACTCTATGGTTTTGCATAGTCCAGAGCGCGTTCGGTGTCCTTCATGTTTGGATGAACCTGTAAAGGGGAGCAGAAAATGGTTTTAAGAGCATGCAAATGAAATTTATGAAATGCCTAAAGATAACTTAGCTATGGAACTACTTAATGCTTTCATATGAGAGCCTCACCTTGAGGAAAACATTGAGGGCTCTATATAATCCATCGCTAACTACGCGAGCATGGTCTGGAAGTAATTCTGTGAGTGCTATAAATTTCAGTGGCGACAAGTTTGTGTCTAGTGCAACTTCAGCAAGGTAAGTGTCTAGCAACTTGGATACTTTGAGGATTGAACTTTGTTTGGGAGACCTTGGGTTGTCAAAATCATATGCCATATCATTTTCATCTCTCAAAGGATCTTCCTCATCCTTATCCAAGTTCAAAAAGATGGAAAAGATCCTTAGGATTGACTCTGTATCATACATGGCTATATGACTGTTTCTGTGTGAATTAGCTGGTATTAGGATGTCTTCAAGAATTGCTTGATCTAGTTGCAGACTGATCCACCTCTCCAAATCAGATTTGCAAGAAGTGGATGCGGATGAGGCTATTGCAGTTTTCAGTAAATTGGAGAGAAATTCCATGGGAACTAGGCTCTTCCTTGATTGAGGATGCTTCCCTTTACCAAGTGACAGCCAATCCTTGAAGAGAATCATGGGTGTAATTCATCAAATTTTTGCTGATCATATCCTGGTTTAGACCATTGGACTTCACTGCTAATATAACTTGTTGGAAGAAATTGAGGTTAAGAACTGCCAAAGACATTTCCCACCAATCAGATGGCGTTTTTGGTGCCACATTCAACATAGCTGGTTAACTTGGCCGGGTTTCCACAATAGCACACCGGAATCACTTCAGGCATCTCCATTTTTCCTCTTCTCCTTTTTCTTCTTTTTCTTTTTTCTCTAACCCTAAAATGCTGTTGGTAGGGCTGTTCAAGTGAGAGTAACCGGCTAGCTGGACGGCTTTTTGACACCAACGACGCTGTCGCCTGCCATGTCACTTTGCCGTGACGCCTGTGACGGAAAACGGCAAAAAGGATTATTTTGTAACTTTTCGAAAGTTGAGTGACTGAAATAAAACCTAGGTGGCTGTTTGGTCAGGTATCTCACCAATCATTTTCCCTTACAAACATAACAAAACTACCATTTTCCATTACATACTTAACAAAACTACCATTTTCTATCCCCTATCACTGTTTTCCCTCTTCGCCACCATCCCTCCCCTACTCTGGTTCTCTCTCGCTCTCCCCCTCCCCCTCTTCCCCACCATCCCCCCACTTACAATAGGGGAGGTGCCAAATTTTTGGATGGGAGCCATTAAAATTATTGATGGAAATTAAGTATACCGCATTTCATGTATGAAAATGGGTTTATTTAAATATTAGATAAAAAAATATACACGTTAATCTTGCGAATTTAAGTTTAATTAAGTTGCATTTAGACTAAATACATATATAGTTCAAATACAAAGCTACCAAGAAAACTCTTTTAATCCATCTACAAATATAGAAAGGTAACAGTTAGTGAACAGATGTTGCTAATCAAATTCAATGCCAAGCCCTTGTACAACAAATTCAAATATTGTATTTAAGAAGATTCTAGTTTAATCCAATTCACAAAGCATGGACTCTACATTGAGTGACGACCATCTGTCCTGTCTTTTCTTGTTTGCTCCTCTTGAACATCTTCATAATCCTCCTCATCTCCCCTCCTACCAGCTTGCTCCTTCCAATATGCAACCAACTTTTTCAATCGAACCACCTCTTTTGAGCTAATGTTTTTGCTTGCATCATTCACAATGGACCGAACTCTTGATGCATATCTGAAGTAACAAGGAAAACAAAAATAAATAAAGATGACATTAGAGACTTGGAAAAGGCACACTATCCTTAACAGCAATATAGCCAATTTAATTATCCCAAGTACATATGCATATATAATATCAGATTCGACAAAGAAAATCAATTTGAATCAAGTTCACCACTGGTATAATTAGAACAACTTGCTACCAATATTATTTCAACCTACCTGTAGTAAAACATAAACTAAACCTTGACCCTCCAATAGAAAAACGGACATGTATGTAGACCAGAAATTTGTGCGCAAAGCTCATACTGAACATCCAGTAAGAAAATCTTACATTTCCAAAAGAAACTCAATAGTATAATCATCTCAAACAGTAACGACTCTTAACAAACCTATCCAAACAATTGAATATTCTCTAATTTTGAACCACGCAGTTGTATGTTAACTATTTCAGTATAAATATCATAGACATACTTGGAAACTCAAGTACTTTTATGTAGAGTTGTAAAGAAATCATACGTTAGAGAGTTGTAGGTCTCATCCAAATTTGATTCAGCCGGAGAGACATTAACAAACATGAGTGTTTTTGCATTACCACCAAGTGAATCGCTCATTAACATTGTTAGCTTGTGATTCCTGTAAGGAATATGTTGGCTGCCAGAAGATAAAGCACTAATGACATCCCCAAGAGCAGAAAGTGATTTGTTGATACTCTGTGCTTCTTTAAGTTGATCACCAACAGAACCAGACTTTTTCACTCTCTCAGAACCAGCAAGGTCCACAAAACTTAGCTGCACATCAGATCATTGGATTGTACTGTATTTACAATCATGCAAGTGCAAATGTTTTTTTTTTTTTTTTTTTTTTGGGTGGAAGGGGGTGTTCCTTCTTCTTTATTTGAAAAATGAAAAAGAGTTGTTACTAGTGTCAATAGCTAAAAACTTAAACTAGGCAAGGTACATATTACTTCGTATAATTCAAATAGGTGTCAACTCATTATATACTAAAAAAGTTGTTATACCTTTCCCCTGGCAACAGACTGCGTTTGAAGATTGGTACTCTCAATAACAACTGAAAGTATTAGATGAGATCTTGAACTTTCCTCGTTCATCTGTGTCCCAGAAATGTGCCTTCGTTCTGATCCTCTCTGAATAATGCTTTTTAACTCCTCAAAATTAGAGATAGGAATAACCGTTGCATTTTCTACAGCAACCATGCCCTGAAAATTATAAAACAGACATCATATTAAGCAGACGTTTACGCTAAGCTAGAGACCCAATAATTGGAGAATATAATATAGCAAAAAAATTGCATAAGATAAATAAATTCTTCAATAAGCATTATCACTAAAATTAAAACCCACAACCTATCCACTTTAAGCAATGATACCTTCGAGTCTTTCTTTATATCAAGCTTCAGACGCTTAGCATTCTTTGGTAATAACAAGTCTACAAGTGTATCCTGGTATAACTCCACCATATATGCCTGTCATGTCATGATGAATGTTAATAGTTAGGCGATAGGATACAAAATTTGATTTTCAAAATTTATTAGCAGGATCATTGTCAATTTAGGGCAAACAAAAGATCTTGTCGCCTTGAAAGAATTGTGAGATCAACCTTACAGTTTTAAACTATATGGATTGAATATAATATCAGATTCAGATAAGTCATCCAACCTCATAAGAGCAAGTACAAAGGCTTGCGTATTACATGTTTAGTACCCAAATTATTTGGGAAAAGAAAAACTGTTATGCAATATGCATATAAATATACAATCAAAATAATTACCTTCAATGAAAATAAGAATTTGTTGCTATCACGCCTTAAAATTTTGAAAAGTTCTGCAATAGCTCGAGGTGTCAATCCAGGATTGTTATCTGATCCATATATTGTAAATGTCTTTCCAGAACCAGTTTGACCATAAGCAAATATGCAGACATTGTACCCATCTACAGCTGATTGGACCAAGTACTGCATCAAACCATGAAAGGAAAGGCTGAAGGAGATATAGTAACTTAAAAAAACTACAAAATTTAAATGTCATATGACTAGTTTGTTTAAAATAAACTAATCAGTAGCTTACCCTTGTATCCTCAAAGATACCTTCTTGGGTGGCACTGTCATCAAAGACACGATCATACATGTGTTGTTTTGCTTTATCATCCTTCCATGGATGTTCGACAGTGAATTCATCCAAGCCCATTAGCACTTTTCTTTCCTTTTCAAGCATCTCTTTCTCATTTAGAGGCCTTAAGCGGCAAAACACTCTAACCTTGCCTTTCATGTCTGTAGTTTAAACAATGGTTAATCATGTACTTATCAATTAAAATAAAATAGACAGGAGCTATGTGCTATATATTGTGACATACAATGTCCTAAAACAGCTTCAACTTGATAATTTCAAAATTAACTGAAGAATTTATCAGTTCATTCCAACCTTCTATAGTATTAAAATATCGCTTTCTTAAAATTTGTTCTTCCTTATAAAGCACTTCTAATTCAGCAAGTTGAGCCCCTTGCATCTTCAAGATGGCAGCAGTTTGCTCATTCTTTCTATCAATATCCTGAAAGTAAAACAAAACTTAACAGGTAGAAATGCATTCAATCAATGAAATTCTGTGCCATGAGGATATAAATGTTACATTTCCTTCTAGGAATTTGGCAAATTTATATCCAACTCCCACACACATAGGAAATATTTTAAGACTAAAAAGGACATGTACCTCTCTCATTTCCCTCAGTTCCTCTAATTCTTTTAAGTTATTCTGCAGGGCAGAAAAATCTGCATTTCTAACTGCAAGAGTTGACTCTGAAACAGCCAACTCATTGGTAACCCTTTCCAACTTCATTCCAAGTTCAGACATCTGAAACTTTAAGGTTCTGCATTCTTGCTCATAGCTCTTCTTCAGAATTTTCACCTACATTTTGAGCACCACTCAATAGTCAATTCACCAATCCCATTACTATGTAAAATCAACCGCTTATTCCTACTCATACAATACTACCTCTTCATCTTTCTTCCTTTCTAGTTCAGTAATTCTCTGTTCCAAAATGACCTTCTCATTTGTTAGTCTTTTTCTCTTATCCACAGCCATATGCAACTCCTCATTACGAAGTTTCAATTCTTCTTGGAGCTTGTGCAGCGGCTGTAAAATAAAGCATAGTGCAAAAGGGTTCATCAATTACAAACCAAGTAAACAAATATATAATTATCATATGTAAAACCAAAAAGATGAGAAAGAGTCATTTACTGGCACCATACTTCTCTGTACAAGTCCTACCTCATTTACTGTTACAGCCATGTTCCCTTTGGCATTGTTCTCTAAAGCTAGATTACTTAACTTAGCCAACCTAACTTCCACCGTCTTCTTCTCTAATAGAGCAGCCTACAATATTCAAATGTAAAAGCATGTAAGGTACAAGAAAAAAAGATAACAATAATTAAACACCAGTTTTAAAAGATTAAATATAAGACTAGCCTGAAGAGGAGTATCCTTTTCTTCACATAATGATCTAATTCTATCACGGTCCAACATAACCTCCATTAAGTCTTCCTTCTCTTTCCTCAAGGCATTTTTAAGACACTCCAATTCTTCTTGTGTTTTCAACTCCTGATTTTGCTTCTCATGCAATTCTCCCAACAACTAAATTCAAGTACGTAACTCATTAATTCCAATGAAGTTTACAAGAATAAGAAAGATGTAATAAGCAGTACAGAATGTGATGAGGGAAATATGGAATCAATATCAATTAATAATTCTCTTTTCAAGCTTACTTGATTTGTGTTCTTTTGAGATTCTTCAATAGCTTTTGATAAATCCTGAACACGCTTCTCATACACTTCTAGACTAGGAGGCTTAAAATTGTTGGAAACATCTCCATTTACAGAGCCATTAGCAACAGATCGAGCTTTTGAGTAACGGCGTAACATGACATCATTTATGTGTGTTTGAAGAGCAACACAGATTTCTTCCCCCTGCACAAAATAAAAAAGATTCACTTTTCACCAAAAAATATAAAACTAAAAATAAAAGATGAACGTGTCTTAGAACCTCCTATTCCACATTTCTTTGCAAAAATACAAAATGAGTGATACTCATCTCTAAACTGATAACCACCCTAAGTTTGAACCTAAGATCTACAAGTTCAACACCTCAAGATTTAACCATTATAGTGCCTACTTAAAGACTTGAACCACATATTATTAATCTAGTTGATGGAATATTAATTGAATTTGTCTAAAAGCAGAAAAGAAATACACAGGAGGAAGATGACAGAGTTGGCTAAACCTGTTTAGTTTCAAATTGAAATATGTGAAGAACACCAGCAACTCGCATCTTGAAAAATACAGCAGTATTGCTGCTGCCAAACTGCATTATGTCTCTTAATTCAGCTGAATGTAAATACTCCTTGGGAACAGGACGGAAAAAGTGAACCTACATGAATGAGGGCATCGATTAATGTTTTGCGATAGAAAATTGAATTGTAATAACAGAAACAACTGAACTTTTTGAATCTCCGAAAACATGTTTTTTTTTTTTTTTTTTAAATGTCAAAACTTACCCCACGCTTGTTGATGCCCAAAACTATCCGTCCAGGCAAAAGTCCAATTGGATCATCAATTTTGCGAACACTGAAGAAAATTGAACTCCCATAAGGAAGTGTCCTCAATATTCGAAGAAATTGTTGTCTTGCATCATCTTTTGTAAGATGTTCCTTGATGATTTGACAGAATAATTTATAATCAGACCAAATTTTTTCCACAGCAACATGGATTTGAAAACTAAATAAAATCATGAATAAGAATTTAAAATTTGAGATTCTGACCATGGAACGGTAACGAGAAAGAATATCCAATTCCCATTCTCGTCTTGCTCGAGTAAGTGCAATTTGTCTAGGAAGGAATCTTTCTAGGAGAGTATTCCAGTCACTAAGATGATATTTACATTAATCAGCAAAATTTTCTATAACTCAAATCCTCTCAAAAAAAAAAAAAAAAAGAGTTATGAATCATTACATGTATTGGAAGGTCAAAATGTTAAACACAAAGAAGCCCACATAAGAAAACTTACGTGCACGATTCAGGGCTACAAACAAACCCAATCTCAGCCAAGATCTGTAATGCAGACAACTGCACAGCATCATCTCTTCCAACAGGATAATTGCCCAAAATGTAATCATGTTGTAACTGCATAAAGCATAAAAGTTAAATATACACCAATTTTGTTAAAGCCGTCGAGGACAATTCAAACCAGATTACATACTTGAAAATAGGAAAGTTGTACAAACATTGGATCCGTTACAGCTTCATCGGACTCCCGAAAGAGCTTCTTTTTAAATATGAGTTTACATTGTAATATTTCCCCTTTACTTCGATCCTTGGCTGCCTTGATTTCCGCCAGCAGGTCACCAATATACTTATTATCATCTAACCCAATGTATTCCTCTATGCGGCAGTAGGTAAGCATTAGATGATAATGTCAACTAATCTTTATGTAGAAAAATTATCAAGAAGTAGAATAGATACCATTCCCAAGATCAGCAGACTTGGAACCATTAACAACTTTACGACATTCAAACAGGCTGAAGCTAGAATAAGCTGATAGTTTAATTATATTTGCTAGCTCCTGAAAAGAAAAAAGAAACCATTCCCATTAACCACATCAGCTCAAGAAACCTGCTTAAGAAAATTACCAGCAATCCAAGGAATAAAACACAATTTAAGTTTCACGGATTCAATGCAGCCAGCAAGAGATTACCATATCATTCATCAACTTAAATCTAAATTCTAAGTAGGGCAAATGCACAGGTAGGAAGATTTAGTAAGTGAACCTCCCATCCAACCATAAAATTCATACAACTAAACCTTAACCAAACAGATTCAGTTTATTCCATCAGCTAGTAGAAACACAACGCTCATTCCAACCGCTGTACAACGAAAAAACAGCAATGTACTTGTCTTTAATTTGTAAAAAAATTAAAATGAATTCCATTTCCACTAAAAATAGAAAGAAAATGAGTTCTTTTTCATCTTTATCACTCTTTAGCTCAATAAATATTCTATAATAAAGCATATCTATTTGTCCTGAGTTTAAGTAATGTATTCAGAGGATGATAGCATAGTCTTGGCCTTTATACACAATAGAAGTTGAGTGAAAATGTGATAATTTATTTTCCTATAACAAAATTACACCTATACTGATGATAGGGACTTTAGTACCTCTACGCACAATAAAGGGTTGACCAAAAAATGTTATAATTGATTTTCCTATAACAAAATTACACCTCTACAGATAATACGGACATTAGTACCTCAACAGCATCAGACACAGTTGTAGTCATGTCATATGTTATTTCTTCAAAAGTTTCATCCAAGAAAAACACAATAGTTGTCAGCTTTCGATTAGTTAAAATAGCTTCAATTTCTTCACGTCCTGGTATTGTATTGCGAGGGCCAGCTTTGACAGACCGCTTCAAAGCATTTAACGTATTTAATGCAAGTGTTTGGACCTCAGAATCATTGGCACTGTGGGCGACATTGTGAACATACTCAGATAAATATCCACCAATGTCTTTGCTAGGTGGCATGGAAGATGCACATAAATACATCAGTTCCCATGCTTTGATCAAGTTTTGCCTGTAACAACCAAACCGATGATGATAGCTGGCATCAAGCAAGCCAAAAGGAAGGCACATACAGAAAAAGGAATATCTTAGAAAGGATAAGGATACCTATCAGGATTGTTCCTTGTTTGTTTGGAAATCTGAACAAATAATTCATCTCGAAGCTCTGCACGCTTCAAAGTTTGCTTATATAGTTTCAAAACAAGCTCAACCCGTTCATCGAAGCCTACTGAAGTTACTCGTTCAGATGAATCAACTCCCATGTACTTCAAAATCATATGGAACATTTTTGTTGCTCGGCTTACCAGGTCACTATTAATTTTAAGTAGTGAAGTTGGAATAGGATCCTGTAATAGCAAATCCCTTTAACTTAGATGTTCCCTTTGGTCTACAGAAATATTCTGCTGAAAAAGAGCGAATTATTACCTTTTGGAAACACAACATATCCTCGAATGTGAACTTTTCTCTAACTTGAGTGCCTACAGACTTTTTAGAGAAAAAACTACGCTTTCCAGAAGAATTAATCTGTTTCTGCATCATTCTTAAGAATGCTTCCACCTATGCAATTGACATTAAATCAGAATTTCAAGAAGCAATTATCCCAAATGAATTATAATCCTGACATGAATTCTGGTCATGTTTTTCAAGCATAATCAAAAGAAGGTGATGCCTTTTCATTTGCAGAAAATGCTTAAAGCTAGAGGATGTAGTTGCCCACCTGAAATCTATCAATCAAGGGTATTGCACCAGCAAGTTCTGCAGGAACTGCCATTGACAATGCACTTGGTGTACTGTTTTAAACAAGAAACAGAATGCAAACAGTTAGAAGGGGAAAGTATTCTCAATCAGCAAAGAATATGCATATAATTATGTGCGAGTGTGTGGTAAACAACAAAGGAACATCTCTGATTCTTCCTCCTTTCCGTTCTCAAGGGAGTAGGAGTTAGTGGGGAGCAGAGAAATAAATACAACATTCTGCTGAAGTTGGCAACTTACTTTCATGTGTGTGTAATTAAGTATCAGATAAACTGATACGACAAATATGGAAGATATAAAAGGTCACAAGCTAACCCCAGAAATGGCTCAATTCTAATATACAGTTCGGTATAAAATTCTGAAGAGAGAGGTATACATGAGGGGAACTTACGAAGGTGCAAAGTTGGAGCCATCACTGTCGTAATCGTCCCCATTTGAAACAGAAGCAGCACTGTGAAAAGGAACTTCTTCATGCCCATTGCTAGAGCTAAAGGAAGACCTACTTGCTCTCATACTTTGGGTCATGGATGGCAGCGTGTCAATGGGCATTTGACGGGAATCTGCAAGACTAAAACCAAGGATGCTCTGCTCGTTCCTTTCTGCTCCTTAATTATATAAGGACTAAAGGAAATTGTTGATTTCTGAGTAGGGATTACACTACTCAAGCCTAACCATAATATTTACCCAAATCAACTACAGTCTGCAGTAAAACGAGAACAGCGAGAAAAAGAATTAAAAGATAAAACAAAAACAAATACGGAGATCAACTCAAAAGAAGTGCATATAAATGGGGGTGATAATAGGGGCAATCTGCAAATTCCTACTACACTAATTGTACTGTTTAAACAGGACACAAAATTCTTGGATCGATCGCGCAAATTTGCAAAGAGATTGAAAAAAAAGAAAGATAGATGACAGAAATCAGAATCACCGAAGAGATAAAAATGGATGGAGTAGAGAGAATATAAAGGAAGGTACCTGGCAATGGCACTGCATTGCAACCAAAGGGCCAAGGCGCAGAAAACAGTTACGAGAGATCTATGGGTGAGTACTGAGCTGGGCCTGAGCGGGGGTGGCCGAAGCTGAAGGAAATGGAAAACCAAAAAGGGAAGACAATGGTGAGAGTCACGAGACTGTTATAAATGGACAATAATAATATATAAAATAAATGAATAAATAAGCTAAATAAATACGGCCGTAAATATCATAACCATCAACCACTTTGAATGAGTGTATTGTAGAAACACAACTCATTTTCATCTTTGCCGCTGCCGTCCGGATTTCAAAAAATCAAAATTCAAATGAATGTATTTTGTTTAATAAAATATTTTTATTTGATAATCATCATTAACATATAATAGTAAAAATAAAAAAGTATTTATATATATACATATATACTTAAAAGATGAATGTATTGCAATTATACTTTTTTTATTATTCAGTTTTAATATTTTTAATCTTTATAGAATCCATGAAAATAAATTAATGAAATTATTTACATATTAAATATTTTTATTTATAAAATAAATGTTATTGCAAATTTATATTTTTTATTATTCAGTTTTAGTATTTTTAATCTTAATGATATTATCAATGTATTAAATAATATTATTATTTTAGTTATAAAATAAATATTTCATACCTCTTTGCTTTATAATAACAAAATGTTTCATATTTTTTTGCAATTTTTTGTGTTTTTATTCTTAATTTAAAATAATAAAATATTGCTCATTAATTAAATGGAATAATTTAAATTATAATAAAAGTGTAATCGGATAACTTTAAAATTTTATATAAATATCTTAAATTTTAGTTTAATTCAATTTAGATGTGTACCCCCAAATTAATTATGATTTCAATGTATTTAAATAATTGAATTAACTATTAATTTTTAAACAATAAATTCAATTCTTTTAGTTTTAATATTAAAAATTATTTATATTTATTTTTTATTATTTTTTCTAATTTAAAATCACATAGCAACTTTTATTACTTAAAAGTAAATTCAAATTTTATCAAATAATCAAATTAAATTCAAAATCGATTTATCTAATTGGGATGAAATTAGCATAATACATTTTCTAATTTTATAATACTTTGTTTTCATAAGTGAAACAATTATTGAATTATTAAATCATTTAATTATATTATAGAATAAAGAAATAAATTAAAGACAAATTTGAAAGAAAAACATTTAACTTCCTAAAAGTAATTAAAAAAATTATATTCACATTACAAACTTTTGACATTTGTCAGCATTAAAATTTTCCCAAATTTAAACAAAATTTTTCATATTAATATCACTAATATTAACCTTTATTCATTTGTTTTGGTGAATAATGTTTATTCATATTTAAATCATATATATTAATTATATTACAAGAATAATTATCAATGTAAAAATAATAACTTTTACCCCATTATCCTTTTCCTTAAATAAAAAAAATTATTATGCCATTTATCCTTAATTTTTTTTATTTTACAAATAAATTAATAGAATAAATACATGTTAACAAATATAAAACTTAAATTAATTTTAATCTCAAATTAATTAGAAAGCACTCTCATAATTCACACTTATCCTATAAATAACTGTTAACTTCTTTATTATTTTCATAAGTTTTTTAGAGTCTCTTCATTTAAATAAATTTATGAGAGAATTTTTATAGTTTAAAGTTATTAATATATTATTGATATGTAATAATATATATAATATGAAAAGTCTTTCTTTAGAGCTCTTTTGAATTTCTTCATTTGATTTTATAGTTTAAAATTATTTTATATATAATAAAATTTATTATATGAAAGATGAAAATAATATTATTTTTATTGATTTGGAAATTACTTCCAACTTTCCCTCCGAATTTTCCTAACATTTGCACCTACGTAGCTTATCATGGTTAACTCATTAGCTCATAATGATTTACGAGTAAACTTAAAATCCAATCATTTACTATTACTTTTTCTTAAATAAAAATTTATTATGTCTCCAATATAATTTTTTATTTAAAAATAAATTAATAAAATAAAAAGATACAAACTTTTAGAAACACTTTAAGAAATTAAAAAATTAATTTTAATCCTACATTAATTAGAAAATACTCTCATAGCTCACACCCTATAAATAAGTGTCAATTTTTTCGCTATTTTCATAAACTATTTAGAATTTATTCATTTGAAATAGGACATATAATTTAAAGGTATTTATATCTTATTGAAATATCATACTATAAAATAATAATCTTTCTATTTACTTGGAAATAACCTAGAGTTGTAGTCTCTCCAACCCAGCCTAGACATTAGACCCAAATTCAGGATATTGCATCGACCACCGAGAGGACCTAGTACAATCGAAGTTTATAAAACAGTCAATCTAAAATATTTATTTATTTTTAGAAGAAAATTCAGTCTATATTAAAACAAGCTGGTGAGTTATAAATAAAATGTTTTAGTTTAACTTTCCTAAGTAATGGTGACTTCTTTAAGAAAAGTCTAGTTAATTTTTCATGTATTTATTATTCACAATTTTTAATTTTAATTTGGTACCGGAAAAGTGATTTTTACTTGGTTTTAATAAAAATATATTTCATACATTAATTAAATAAAAACCATATTTTAAACCCTAAATACGAGTCTCATGCCACAACATAAATAAAATACTACAGTCCCAAAATAAATGAAATCATAAAAATAAGCCTAATAATACTTTCATAAAAATGAAATGTTTTCGAGTCCTCTGTATGCTGCGTCTACATCCTAACCTGGTGGGTTATCTGTAAAGATGGAAATAAAAGAAGGACTGAGCTATGAAGCTCAGTGTGAGTTCTGTCATAATGGAACCAGTGCAAACAGCAGACAAGTCATGCAAAATATCAAATTATAGAATAAATCACAATTAATTAGCAATACAGAATATTGATAATTCAGATAAACTAATCAACATAATATTTCAACGTTTGTAGCCATGTAATTGCTTATGAATGCAATGCAACTTCGATTTAACTGTTAAAATGTCCTACCCCATCGCTACACATCACAGTAAGAGTTCCCCAGAATTGCTCTACCTTTACACCACGTTTTGGATAAACCACTAATCATTGCAGATGAACTGCTAATGATAAATATATTGGTGGATGAACCATCCTCTGTGCAGATGAAAGCTGCTAATATGTTGTGGATAAACCACTGGTTGAGAATATGTCTATTGACTAAAATATTGGTGGATGAACCATCCATTTGTGCAGATAAAAACCACTAATATGTTGTGGGTAAACCACTAGTCGAGTATATGACTGCCGACTAAAATACGTTATAGATAAACTATTGGTTGAACAGATGACTGCAGACTAGAATACGTTGTGGATAAACCACTAGTCGAGTAGATGAATTGCCGACTACTTCCTCCGTGCAAACGTCCCACCCCATGCAATGCAACATGACATGCTATAACAATTAAGTACGATAGTATATATCAAGTATATACAATATCAATTATTATGCTTATAATAAATCATAACAATAGCAACGAACTTATTTATAATATGTTCAAATTAACGATAACAATGCAATTATGTATCATCGTGTTTTTGCATAACAATATCAGTACATTAGAAATATAGTAACATTAGATATGTAGCAATCACATATCCTGCATTCACAATAATGATTCAATCAATTATATCATGGATTCTAGCATTATTCATATTATCAGAGGCTTAATTGAATAAAATAAAACACTAAAAACAATTCGGGGACCAATCAGGGACTAATTTGTACAAAACATAAAATTCTAGACAAAAACTATAAAATATGAAAGCATAAGACACACAGCTGTGTGATCAGACCGTGTAAAAAGCCTTGGACTGTGTGGATGGGTTACACAACCATGTGGCTAGGCTGTGTAACAAATTAAGGCCGCGTGAATATTGCAAAATCAACCTATAGAGGAGACATGACCGTGTGGCAGGTCGTGTGGAGGGTCTTAAGCCATGCGAGAATCAAAAAACCTAGGGTTTCAGGGGGACATGATTGTGTTGGGGGCCGTGTGGCCCTATCCTAAGCATGATTTTGCCCCGATTTGCTTGTAAAAGAACACACACCTATCTCCGGGACCTCGAGCGACGTTCCTCGTGTTTAAGTCTAATATAGGGTACCTAAAACAGGTCTTTCAAACAACATTTATACACGGGTTAACATTTGATTTCAAGATTTATCAAGATTTTATTGAAATATTTGGCAAAAACTGAAAAAGATTGATTAAATGAATGATTAGTTTCAATTAGAAATATTACAAAAATTCGGAATCTAAACCTTGAATCAAGATGTGCTTATTGAACTTGATGGAATTACGAAAGCTATTAACGAAAAGTTCAACAATCGAAAGAGAATCGATTTATCGGAAATTGATTCCATTATGGGAAGCAAAATAACTTTAGCAATTGGGAAGAAAATATTTTGCCAATAGGAGGGTGGAAAAGAAAAGGGAGAAGATATAGAAAGAGGAAATAAAATTCTAATTGGGATTGAAAATAAAACAAGAAACCTAGTCTAATTAGGAAAAAAATTTGGCTAAATACCTTGGGTTTGAAACCTTAAAGGCCACAAGAGCAATTATCCCAAATTTTGGGTCAAATTTTAAAAGAAAAATAAAAGGGATGTTTTGCGGATGTGTTAATCAATCCTATGCTAAAAAGGGGAATAAGTGGTGTTTTAACCATTTGAGTTGCTATATGTAAACTCTAAATTATATAGATTTTTTATAGTTATTTTTGGCACCTTTTACTGAAAAAATTATGTTAATACCTAATATTTGATATTTAATTGGGTGAATTTTGTTTACATTGAGAAAATGGGCATGATTTAGTAAAGTATGCAAATTTATGCTTTTATGTATTAAAGTTTTGCATAATTTAATTATTTCATGTTACATAATAAATTACTTTATTTAATTGTCACAGTGGGACCATGGAATACTTCATGTTTCGTTGTAACTAAAGTTGTCTATGAGTCAAGCTGGGTCGCTCGAAAAATGGGAGAGTTTGGGCAAAAATGTAAGTAAAAAAAACGGGATTGGACAAACAAATAAAGCCCATTTAGAAAACGGGTCAAGCTTCAAGTAAAGTTTTTTTTTTCCTGGGCCTTGCCCGACTTGGCTCAAATTTGCACAAAAAAAAAAAATGCTGTTGTTTTGCTGTTGTTTTTTCATAGTTTTGCTGTTGTTTTCCCACTTTTTCTCATTATTTTGCTATCATTTTACTATTATGTTAATATTATTTTGTTGTTAAAGTTTGAATATTTTATAACACTTGCTTTATTGTTAATTTTGCTATTGTTTTAGAAGCATTTATTTATTAAGTTGCATTTATCTTAGTGTTATTTAAGTATAAAGACTTTATAAAATTTATTTTAAAATTGTTGGCAAATATTTATTTTAATATTTTTAGTGTATTGTATTTTTTTTAAAATTATATAAAAATAAAGCTTAAAAAATTAATATGGTCGAACTGGGTTGAGCTCGAGTTTTAGCATTTTTATTCAAGCTAAACTTGTGCAATAATTTAAGCCCGTATTTTGGGCCAGACCTGAGCCTATCAATCGAGCCCAAAATTTTGTTAGGACTCAACCCGACCCGACCAATGGACAACTTTAGTTGTAACATAAATATTACAATTAGCTTGTCATACTTACAGATAAACTGCTTTAAATTTTGATAATTTTGTGTTGATTCTCTACTCGACGTTCGTACACTGTGGCTAGTTAAAGAAAAAAAACTTTTCATATTTGATTGGGAAAATAAATACATTATCCACGGTTTAATTATTAAAACAAAATGAAAAGGATGTGAAAATAGAGAAATATTTTATTTAATTATGTAACGACCCAAATTCCGTGGGCACCGGAAAAAAAATGTGTTATCGGGCCTCCGTCTTAGTAAACCGAGTTAGTAAATAATTATTAGGAGAATTATGAGTCTAATAGTGTGTTTAATTAGATTTTTATTTAGTGAATTTAGCTCAATTTAAAGCAATTAGGAAAAAGGATCAAATTGAATAAAGAGTGAAAGTTTAATTATAGATTAAAAGAAAGTAAAAAGGATCAAAATAGTAAATATGCCATTTAGCATAAGTTGAGGCGGCATATGAGATAAAAATCTAAGATTTTTACTTAGATTTTAATTATAAAATATATATATTAGTAATAAATTATATTAAATTCATTTAAAGTAATTATTATATATTATATTATTATAACATAAAGTAAATAGAATAAAAGAAATAAGAAAAGAAACAAAACAAAGAAACAGAAAAAGAAACAGAGAGCATTTCGACACAGGGGAAAGAAAAGAAAGAAAGAAGAGAAAAAGGAGAAATTAGGAATTGAAGCTTTAAGCTTTAAAATGTAAGTTAATTTAGCCATTTTCTCTTAATTTTGATATTTTAGAAGTTTTAAAGCAAGATTTTGATGAAACTAAGTTGATATTTTGAGAGTTTTTAGGTTTCTAAATATAGTTGATGTTGAAGAAAAAAATGAATTATGGATTAAATTAAATGAAATCTAAGTTAGAATTAGTAAAAGGATTAAATTGTAAGGTAAGCTATAAGTTTTCTACTATAGGGATTAATTTGGAAGAAATTATAAATTAGGGTTTTATTATGAAAATTATATAATCAAGTTGAATATGGAAGGAATTTAGGTAGAATCAAAGCATGAATTAAGTTAAGAAAATAAGTAAACTTAACTAGGATTTAATTGCAAAATAAGTCATAAGAAAACAGCTTTAGGATAGCAGCAGAAGAGTAACTTTGAAAAATCACCAAAAATGGTAGAAATGGAAGTAGAAGTTTAACAAGATATGAAATTAAAGCTTATTGAGTCTATTTTCATATGAAAGAAGCAGAGAAAGCAAATAAGTTCTGTATTTTGAGATGACTAGATTTTTGTGAGACTGGTTCAGAGTGATTTTGAGATCCCCTGTTCTGACTTGGAAAAATCATTAAAAATTGTAAAAAAATAATTGGGGGACATAATTTACATGGTTAGATTCCTTAATGAGTCTATTTTTATAAGAAACAAACTAGAACATCATTTGAATTCTGTACAAAAAGAAAATTAAATTTTAGCAAAGAGTGGTCGAAACTGTCAGACAACAGAACAGGGGTGATTTTAAAGAATAAACTATACTTATTTGCTAACTCAAAAATTCTAAAAATTTTATGACAAGAAGATACGTGAGTCTAGTTTCATAGAAAATTTACGGATCTTAATTTGGAATTCTGTAACTCAAGATATAGATAATTTAGTGACAATGACTTAGGTAGACAGCCTTGAAAGAACTTATAAGTAAATATTAGAATTGTGTATATAGAATGTGCAATGAAGAGGAAGAGTAGGAATTGAATTAAATTTAATTATTTATTGTAATTTAATGTTGTAATTAATAATGTAAATTATTATTATTTTCGTAGCTAACAAGGAACTCGAGACATCAGCCCACAAAGGAAAAGAGAAGATCGGCGAGGAATAAATCCAAAGAGAATTCTGGTTTGTATTACTATAATTCAAGTTATTTATTATTAAATACTAATTTTATATTTATTTATTTTATGGTAAGTAAATATTGAGGTAAGTAACTTTATTGAATTGAATTTAGAAAAGTGAATTGAGTGAGAAATATATATTAGTATTGAATTGTATTTTGATTAGTGAATGGAAAAGTGAAGTTAATATTGAAAATGAATTTTGAAATGAAAGCGAACTTGAATTGAAAAATTGGAAACCCTATTAACTAGTCGGGCTGAGTCGGATATAATTGGCATGCCATAGGATATGGAAGAGTACGGGTTTTTGCCGGCTTATTGATCAGGCACTTATGTGCCGACTACTGTTACTGTTACTGTTACTGTTATCGATTCGACACTTTGTGTGTCGTATACTATTACTGTTACTGTTACAGGTTCAGCACTTTGTGTGTTGAATACTGATATTGTTACTGTTACCGATTCGGCACTTTGTGTGTCGTATACTGTGTACAGTTAAGGCACAATGTGCCGTACTGGTGTGTAGGTTGGAATCCGTGTATCCGTCGAGTCCGAGTCAAGTTAATAGGGACAATGAAATAAATTTATTGATAAAACTAAATTTGATACGGCATATGAAAAAGGTGAGAATTGAAATAGAAATCAGAATTGTATGTATATATAAATATACATATAAGATTGAATTATATATTTAAGTGATGATAATTGTAATGTAAAAGTATGTGTGCGA
Source organism: Gossypium bickii (assembly GCA_025503065.1). Taxonomy (NCBI): domain Eukaryota; kingdom Viridiplantae; phylum Streptophyta; class Magnoliopsida; order Malvales; family Malvaceae; genus Gossypium; species Gossypium bickii. Next base: position 108,017,522 of record CP106718.1, read on the forward strand.
TTTAATGTAACTAGTTATAAATTGAATTATAGTAATACCACTGAGTATATGCATACTCAGCGTACGGTTGTTTCCGTGCGCAGTTGTAGAAGTCAAAATCTGGAACCAAAGATCCGGCCGGACCCGACTTCAATGACTTTTGGTGATGTATACTTTCTTTTGGTAATGTGGCATGTACATAGGTTGTATATAAAGGTTATTATGTTTTGAATGTAAATGGTTAAAAAATGTTAGTATTACAAGTTTAAGAACTATAATGAAAGAAGTATATTTATTTTAATCTAACTAATATTTTGATAAATTTAAGTTGATATTATATTGATTGAGTTTGATTAGAAGGTATTTAGAATAGAAAATGAATATATGAAATGAATTGGTTGAATTGGTTATGATTGAAATGAATACGGTTTAATTTACAGGGGGTATTATATGATAATAAGTAGAAATGCTGCCGAAATTTATATTAAACAAAATATAATCTGAAATACTTAAACGAGTCCTATTTCACTTTTAATTCATACTTTAGACTTTGAAAGTTCATTATAGGGATTAGTTATTAAAGTTATACTATGAATATTTTTTTTTTAGAAATTTTTTTGTAAATTGTCTGATATATCCGGTAATGCCTCGTAACCCTGTTCCAGCGATGGTTCGGGATTGGGTGTGTTACAAATTACTTGACTTAAATAACTTAATTATAACGTAAATAACAAATTTCCTAATAAAATTATTTAGTAATATTTTGGGATGAGTTAAATTTAGTAACTTTTTAGACTATATGGTTATATGAAACAATAAAACATGAAAAATAATAATCAAAGTAATATATAATACAATACCAAAAAAAATAAGAAAAATGAAAAAATACATGCAAAAAGTTATAGTTCAAAATTTTTAGAATTGATATATTATATAAAAATTTAAATAAGCTTGTAAAAAAAACTAGCATAAGTATATTTAAACAAATTAAAAATCCAATTTCCTAAAAAAAAAATAATTGTTTTTATATATAATATGGAAAAATTATAGATTATATAGATAGAAAATGGGATGTAAGTAAAATAAAAAAATTGTTTAATGGCCAATAGAATACAAGAGAAAGAAATTGAAACAAACTCATTTCCATTTTTGCCGCTGCCGTCCATGCTTCAAAAATCAAATAAATTTATTTGTTATACATCCTCCATACTAGAAAAAGCTCCAATTATTCAAAGATATTTTATACATCAACCAAATGGAACCAAAAGCATACAAACAATACAATTATTCAAAGATATTTATCCATTACCCAAATGGATAGATTTGTTATACATACTTCCACCTTGCTAAGAGGTCGTCTATAATGAAACTCCTCCAATTGAAAGCTAAATGCATAGAAATAGAACATATAATAATAAAATTTGTATTTATTTTACTTTTCTTTAATAAAATAATAAATATATCTTCTGATATTTTATTATAAATATTTTAATTAATTATATAATCAATTTAGAATATTTATTATTTTAATTAAAATCTATGCATATAATAAAAATTTTTAATTTATTTGATATTTATACAATTAATAATTAATTAAATTTTATTAAAATTACATATTAAATAATTATTTTACTAATGAATTTTAATATTAGTCATGTGATATTATTTTTATTATTTAATACTAATTTTATGATAAAAATGTGTTTAATTATTATATAGAAATTTTTTTTAAAGTTATAGGAAAATAAATTTTATATATTTATTATCTAAAAAATAATATATTCATTTTTTAATTAATATATAAAATCGGTGTTTCTGAAAAATTAAACTAAAAATTTTATGAAATACAAAAATAAAATAATGGATTAAAATGTAAATAACCATTTTGATTGAACTATTCTTTTTCGGAGTTGTAACCTCCGGTAAATTTGGTGATCAGCACATTTATAACAACTCATGATGTTTCAAACACTCCCAAAATTAAAGTGCGTTTTAATCACTTTTTTTTTCCTTAACATTCCCGACGCACCGGAGACAAAAGCTCATCCAAAAGAGCCCTAAATCACACTATCATTTAACATTTGATCATGTATAAAACACCAATTTACTCAAATAAAAGAGTAAAGTTAAAAAAATTAAGGACCAATTTGAATAAAAGCGTAAAGGTCAAGAGCTACATTAATTATTATACTTTATATATAAAATACCAAAATAAACATTTAATTACCTTGATCAGTATTGACATTGTTATCAATGCATTAGTTATTATACTTTATATATAAAATATCAAAATAAACATTTAATTACCTTAATCGGTATTGACATTGTTATCAATGTATGAATATATAATTCAAGTGCGCCAAAATGCGTTTATCTTACCATTTAAGGGTTGTGGAGAAATTTAATTATATGATTATTTTACTCTTTCATCTAATATATAAAGATCGATTTGTCCATCTTTTCAATAGGAGTTAAAATGCAATGCAGTCTCTACAATATTTTTACCATTTTAGTTTATTTTATAATGAAACATTGAAGTAGAAAAAACATGTATTAAATGCATAAAAGACGCCACTGTTCAGGACAGAGATTGGAGTTTGGCATTAGAATTGGAGGATAGATAGGCATAATAAGTCGTAAAGATAACGATACGTTGCAGATTTCAAGCAAATGTAATTAGCTAGGTAGCAATAACAAGCTTACAACTCCAAAATAATTGGGTACTTTGAGAACAACTACCAATTTAATCAACTCACTAACCATAGGAACGCAGTCGACCAGAGTGTAAGTGAAATTGAGGCTAACCCGTATGTCCACAGCATTATCACAGAGCATTCGCTCTCTCCGGCTCTAAATAATTGGGTAATTGTGCCTGCATGTGGTTGCACACTAATTATCCTCTTCATAATATATTCGTTCAAAATTAATTTTGTATTACTTATATATATCAAATCAATTCCAGCCAATTGAACTGATCCGCTTCCCTACCTACCTATATTCATTGCTGGTGGAAGAGCGTAGTGTAGCAGAAGAATGAACTGATATAATGGATCGGAGTGCACCAAACCAAACCGGACTGCAGTCTTTATGATGACAATGCCCAACAAGGGGAGCAAAACATACCGAACAGCAATTACTCCAATTACCAGTGACATGCAAATACCAGCTGGTCCTTTCAAACCTGATCAGTATCACTAAAAAATTCAAGTTAAAATGGGACCTGTACTACAAACAGACTAACATGTATATATGCGGGTCGATGGGTACGAATATGGATATGGATGACCAACACAATACAACTATAATATATCATCATGTGATCGAACTACCACTTGCCTCTTAGAAGGTTTCCTCCCACTATCAGGGTCACGATCGGGATGGCTGCATCCCTGCAAATCAAACGTTCAAAGCGAAAAAGAAGGGAGTGAGTTAAGGTCGAGCAATGAAATTTAAGTGGGAAAAAATTCTGCATTTAGAGATTGACTGCATCAAAATACAAATCAAACAAGATAAGGTTTTTCTACAAGCTTGACAAGACTGACATTTTTCATAATTATGATGTAATATAATCAGCTTAGTAAATGATGGAAGTTATAGATAACGCATACCCCAGCAGAAAAGCAGAGTCTTGAACCACATGGAAGGGAGCATTACCACTAATTATTAGATTTCGAATTTGGGGAACTAGACCTATAGTGAACCCAATAAACTGCGCAAGGAAACAACAACGCCAGGAAGTCAGCGAGTCACAAGATTCCTTGTCAGGAAACCTTCACATGATATATCAAGGAAATAGTAAATCATTGTATACATCAAATATAATACTATTTTTCCCATACAACTAAGTATATATATGATGGCCAATATGCATCAAATCAAATTAAAGTTAATCATTAGTCATAGCTATTTACAGGTGACTCCAAACCAAGAAAGTTGCTATCTTATATTCACCTCCTTGCTAGATTCAATCAACAACTTGTCAACCTTTTCTCCATGTTCCGGATCTAATGAAACAGAGTAGTCCCTAGCTAGCTAGAGCCATGAATTGCATGGACTGGAATCGGATATATAGGAGAATATCTTACTTGAGTAATATTTATGTTTGTTATATTAGTTGCAACTAGAAAGAACAGGTGATTACAGAAAATATATTGGAACTAATAAAGCGTTCAATAAGATACCGCAGCAGTAGTTGAAGGTGCAAATATAGCCTTCAAATTGAGTTTTCGAGAAATTATCCTTAAATACTGCCAGATCTTGTCGAAATCCGATACCTGCAACAAAATATTACAAGAAATCAAATTGTGATCCAGATAGATAAAAATGAAACTCCTCAACTGACAACGTACAGCACGGGAGATCTTCCAGATATTAAATGAAGAGAGTACCGTAGTCTGTCATGTCGTAGGATTTCAAATTCGACTCTCTTTCAGTGCCGTGCAGTGCATGAATAGGTATTGCATGAATGTTTTGGTACAAGATTATACATCCAAATATAAAAGATTCGGTACCTTCAAATAGCATCACTTTCAAATTACTAGCATGCATTCTGGTAATGGTATCAACAGTTGTTCCTAAATCTCTTTTACCGGTTTATCGAGAAAAGAATAATATCATAGTTGATGAACAAGTTCATGGTGTAAACAACATGCATGGTTATGCATTCTCTGTTTTTTCTATCACATATATCGGTTAATTTTATCCCCATTCCGTGATTTTTCTAGCACATATATACATGTTAATGCATGTATGTATTCCTCATCCACACTCGTCACTTGTCATATCTGGAAAAATAGATTTCAAGCATGGTTGGGTGGTATGAGAACACTGGTAATTGGTTTCATGAACAGATTACGTAGGATTTGATATCATTATCAGTGACTATATATATATGGAGAATGATGAGCCAAAAAAAGAAAAAGAAAAAAGCATCTTAACGATAGAAACGGATAATGCTAGAGAATATATATATATAGATAGATAGATAAATAGAAGCTAGCAAGTAACCTTGACAGTTCCCTTTGATTTGGCGCATGAAAACGACAATTCATGTGTATACACAGAGATGGAGCAATTTTTGGAAGGAAGAAGAGGTTCGGAGTAATTCTGTTGATCAGGTAAGGTTGGCGATGGCATGCCTCCTGTGCCAGTAGACTTCATAACTCTAGTTGAATCATCTCCGTTAACTTCTTTGTTGACCTTTGCTGAGGAAACTCGGACAACGTTGTACACGAATGACCACAAGTAAATGGCTCCAATCTGGAAGTATCAGAAAGAAGTAATATAAAAAGAAATTAAGGAACTTAATAAATTGATGTTTCTTTCTATTAATTTCTAGCGATAGTCTGGTGGTGGAGGTGGAATTGGGAGCAGTGAGACATCAGAAAGGTAGGCACACCGCACATGCACGCCAATTAACTACTCAGTTCCAGCATGCAGATAACTGCTGTTTGAGACAATTAATGCCTTTGGCTATGGCCGAATTAACAAAAGCAAGTAATAAAAGCAGATAATTAGATATAGATAAATGAAGGGTAAACTATCAAAATAGTCACTTTTATTTTCCTCGGATTACATTTTAGTCATTTATGTTTGAAATATTACGTTTTAGTCACTTATGTTACCATGTTGTAACATTTTAGTCACTGAGCGTTAATTGCCATTAACGGTGTAACGGTAAACTAACCTGACACGTTAAATCATCATTTCAAACAAAAATTTTAGGTTAAATTATACAATTGGTCTCTAATTCTTTATCATTTTGAACAATTTAATTTTTTTCTTTTACGTTAAAAGAGATGGAGAAGAGAGGAAAATAGAGGAAGAAGTAAAAGAGAATGAAAAATAAAGAAGAAAAAAAAGAAAGAAAGTTAAAAGCGCATAAAAGAAAAAAAATGTTCAAAATGAAAAAAATATGGGAATAAATTGTATAATTTAATCTAAAATTTTTGTTTGAAATGATAATTTAATGTACTAAAACAGCTTACCGTTATACCGTTAATGGTAATTAATGGCTCAGTAATTAAAATATTACAACACATTAATGTAACTGACTAAAACGTAACATTTCAAACATAAGTGATTAAAATGTACTTGAAGGAAACAAAAGTGACTATTTTGATAATTTACGCATAAATGAATAATTATTATACCGCCATGGAAAGTGAAGCATAAGCCGTTCCATACGTATGGCAAATGTCAGGAGCTCCAAAGGGACTGCCTTTCTCCCTACAGATTGCTGGAACGACAATTAAGGGCAAGTGTCCCACGTTTCCTGTTCAATTTAAAATTAACCCAAAATGTAACTACTAGGGTTTATGTGAAGGAAGTAAAATTAATAATAGAACGTGATTCAGGTCTAATTGTGCATGGCAGGTATAAATTAATGTGTCTAATAACTGATTCTGAAGCGTTGTTTTTCCCAGAATTCTCCCTCCAGTGTCATCTGTGCAGTGTGAAAAAAAGGCGATACTAACAAAAACAACCTAAGATAAAACCGACACATGATTTCTGTAGGAAACCAATGCACACGACGCCCTGGCCATTACATATTTGTCAATCAGTTTAGAGTGTCAGTCAGCTTCAACATGTATATCTAAAATCAAGTAGATAATATATATATATATGTTGTTTGTATGACTTTGTATGTATATTACATACCTGCTGCACAGCAACTCAGAATAAGACCTCTTAGATGTTGAGGAGCTTTTGTAATTTTTACTAGTAACCATCCAATTGCTGTGCCAATAATAAATGTAAGCAGGATATTGAACGGCATGAACCACCTGCGCTTTACAACATTGAATCGGAAGAAGAAAAATTACCCAACACCCGAAGCAAATAGCTACTACCCTATAAATAAATATAGATGTACTCACAACAATACAATGCTCTCAAAGGTAACCGTTTTTGCCAAGCTGCTAGAGACCAATGCAGGATTAAACACGAAAAAAACAACCTGATCATCGAAGACAAAAGCGTGGTTCTTAGTTTTGAAGTTCCTCAGATTAACAAATCATTTTGAACTTTTCCCATCACATATACAGTGACAAATATTACGCATACAACGGAAATCTTAAAGCATATACATTTTCACTTACATTATTCAGTTGCTTCCTTGCACTCTCCCCCATAACATCTATACGATCCAAGGCAAGAAATGAACCAAGTGCTGTCAGCATGAGCACCTTCATAATTGGCATAGAAGCAACGACAAACAAATCTAGAATCCTCATCGTATCGACTCTTCTAACTTTTTCAAAAAACAAGCCACTACTCCTGCTCAAGGATGAAAATTTTAATTTACTTAAATTATGCTACATGTAAATTTGCACACCTAAACAAAGCCTTATACATAATTAAGCAAACCGAGAAAGGATCCTACAATAAGATAACCCTTTTTTTTCCTCTAAAGGGGCGCTTGCATCACAAGTGTGGCCCTTTCTAGCCCATTAACCGAAGTGGTCATTTACCCTAACAATACACATTCAATATAACAACTAAGCTAAGCCCGTGAGGCACCCTCATCATCTTTTGGAGCTAGGATATTACTTGTACTTTTCTTGATTCACATGAGGGTACCTCGAGGTATCTCTGAGACCTAGACCTTAATTAATTGTTAATTGTATATGTTCTCAGGATCACAGTCAGTAATGCACATCGATCTAATATTAGAAATTATGGCGGTAGACACACACCTCTGAGGCTCTGACACAACAGTTAAGAGTTTTTTTTTTTTCTTTTGTAATAGAATAGGAATACTGCAACCCTTGTTCTTATGACCAACATCTATTGAAAAGTACAAGAGAAGCAGAGATAAGTGGTTATAGTTAATTGCTGCTCTGAATTGATCTATATTGGACCAAAATTTATGAAATGCCTCGTACCGATTGATATAATGTGGCCGTAAACAGATGGAAATTTGAATAATGCAAGAAGAAAAGCGCGAATTCCACCCACCACACCTTTCTTCTTCACTCCCCCATTGTTTTATGGGAGACAATAAGAGGCTCGGGGATGAAGAAACAATATTTAAAAAGAAGAAATAACGGATGGACTTTGGAATGAAAATAAAGTTAGCAAGTTTGAAGGTGAAGTGGTGAACAGAGCGGGGCTGGAGGGTGTATTTAGCATAGTATAGACAAATATTTGCCGACCTTTTGAAGCATTTATATTGGCTTAAGCTGCTTAAACATGAAAGCATCGGAGTCAGAGCGACAGTAAGTGGGTTGATAAAACATTTTTGGATGATTTGAATAAATTAGAATCAGAAACAAGAAACGATAAAATAGGTAAGAGGGAAAGAGAAAGGAGTTACCAGTTGGTGTGGCCCAGTGGGCAGTGGCACAAGTATGAAGCATCTTCTTACATTACATTCAGGTGTCCATGTCCCTGACTTTGGACCAACCATCCAAAATCTTAACAAACCAAACCAATGCAATATTTTATCTTCATCGATCCTTCCCGTTCTAAGAGATTCAAGCCCTCCTTCCTGTTACCTTCGTTGTGTTTTAACTTTTTAACTTTGCCTCGTACTGCTCTCCTCCTCTCTGGTCCACAATTGCTCACCGGCTAGCCACCTCCTTCCAGTTTCACGGAACAAAACCGACAATGAGGTATATAGGTTCAAAAAACACTCTCTCACCATTATTGGTATTCCTCGTTAGAAGTGAGTAAAAAAATTTAGAGTTAACTAATATTTTATACTTGATTTGAAAATTTTCCAAACCAAGTAAAATAGAATGAAATTTAAATAGGGTCAAATTAAATAAAATTATTTGAGTTAAATTAAAAAAATTAAAATTGGTCAATAGGGGCGAAGTCAGAAAAATTTTTTAGGGGGCCGGATGAAATTTTAATTTTTTATAGTTTATATCTTTATAATTTGTAAATGATTAAATCAAATTTTCATAATTTTAGGGGGGATCAAAGTGTAATTTTACCTTTATTAATTTAAAATTTTTAAAAAATTTTAAAGCCTAAATAGTAATTTTATATTTTAGGGGAGGCCGGGCCCATGCCACCCCCAGCTTCGCCCCTGTTTGTCAAATTAAAATAAGTATAAATAATTTCATATTCTTTAGAAAAATTATTTTAGAAATTTTAGAAAAAAATTAGAATTTTAACTTTATATATTGTTTATAATTTTTTAAATTTTTATATTTCTTTAAAAATATATAAATTTTGAAATTTTTATAAAATATTTTGAATTTTAAAAATTCTTTTGAATTTCTTTTTTTGTAATTTTTGTTGAGAGAGATCAATTTACCTATTTTTAAAATTGACAAGGATCAAATGGGTACATATATCAATCTGTTATTCAAATTATTTTAATTATTCGAATTATAAAATTCAACTCGATTAGAACTCAAAAATTAAATTACTTATTCAAGTTGACTCGAATAACTCAATTCGACTAACTCAAAATTCAATTTTTTAAATAAAATCAAATTTTGCTTTCATTCACCTCCGCATGTCATACATATCATGTTCAACTTGTATTGTTGCAACTCCATTATAGACCTTTTGTAGAATCACCATATTCATATTGTTGTGTCCTCTTTCTTTCATTATAAAAATGGAAATTCTTATTCACGTTTAAACCATGGTTCACCCTGCTCACAAAAAAAAAAAAAAAAAAATCTCAATTACATTATAAACCAACATGAAAACATCAGTCCCAATTTCATGGTCCACCTTGCTTGAAAAAAAATAGAATATACTACATCATGGTCACTTTAAAATAGAATTTGTATTAGATTATTTAATTTTTTTAAATTTAGTCACTTTAAATAAAATAATTGTGAGAAATAATCACTATTGTTAAAATTTTCGTTTTCTTTTAACAGATTGTTGATGTGGCACGTTAGCACATTGAATGATTGACATGTGACATTTTCTTATTGACTTTTGACAAAAGTTTAGGAACCCCTCTATAATTAGTCTAAAACTTTTCTACCTAAAATTTATAGAGAAGTTCCTAAGTTTTAGTCAAAAGTTAACAAAAAATGCCACATGTTAGTCACTTAATGAGTCAATGTGTCATGTCACTTAAAGAAGGTGACTAATTCGCACAATTATCTAATTTAAAGTGACTAAATTGAGAAAAAAAATTGTGTGACCAAAATATTCTATTTTAAAGTTTAAAAAAACCTTCATTGGATATGATCCTCGGAATAATTTCAAAATATTTTGTTGTAAATAATAAAACTATTTTACAATTTGACTTGTACACTTACAGATACCACACATAATTTTTATATCTAATTGCAGTTTTCTAAGCCTCGGGCACACGCATGTTGGGGGTGCGGTCAGATTTCATCCTAGAAAAATAAAATTACAATGGTTACTCCAAAGCATACTTTGTATTTTTTGGTTAAAAGCCAAATATTCTTAATTATGAGATTCTTCCTTAAACCATAAATGACTTAAAAATCATTACTATCGAACTGTTATTTCCATCATGGACTTTCGCTGTCACTACGATTGACGTCGTTGTTATCATCGAACCACTACTGGGACGTTGCCGACAACTACCACTAGCCACTACATGTAACAACCCAATTCAGTGAAATCGGAACAATGGTCTCGGGACCACAAATCCAAGCTGAAAAATAAAGTTTATTTTTATTTTATTATATGGTCCGAATTATGATAGACATGTCATGTGAAAATTTTGATTAGAAAACATTATCGATTAAGTGTTTAATTACGGGAAGGACCAAATCGCATAAAATGCAAAGTTGGATTCTAGTAGCTAGAAGGATCAAATAGCTATGAAATTCAAAACTTAAGGTCTTTATATGGTAATTAGACATTAAAGAAAGTATGTAGATATTTTGGCATGACTCATCCGTGGAAAAATAAAAAAAAAGGCTAAGGAATAAATTGGAAAGATGAAAAGTTATTAAATGACAAATTAATTAAATGAAAAAGAAAAAAATTTCATATCATCTTCCCCAAATATTTCTATGGAAACCCTAAGAGAGAGGAAGAAGACTTATCAAGTTTATTTGGGTAAATACTCAAGCCCCGTTTTTAGTAATTTTTATATTTTTAAAACTAGGATAGTTTAATCTATCTATTTGGGGGATTAATTTAAAAAGTTATTAATTTGGGTCATGGATGAATATGCTAGAAATATGAAATTTATGGTAGAAAATGAAAGGCTGTTGATAGATAAACAACTTTTACAAAGCAATTTTTTATGGAAACTTGATTTAGGGACTAAAATGAAAAAAGTGACAAAATCCATTGAAAATTCTAAAATTTGTGAAATGTATGTGCTGTAAATGTAGTATATAAATTTCGGTTAGGCTTGGAATAGGGAGCAAATTGCATAAATTTTCATTTTTCGAGCCTAGGGTCAAAATGGGAATTTATGGAAAAGTTAAGGGCAAAATGATAATTTTTCTTAGGATAAAAATTGAGTCCACTTGAATATAAAATGTGATAAATTGATGCCAAATTTACTCGTATAGATCCAGATAGACCAAATTCGGAGCTAGAACAAGGAAAAGAGGAAAAAGTCAGATTAGTAGATTTTTCGTACACGAACAATTGTCGAGGTAAGTTCATGTAACTAAATTTTATATGCTTTTATGCTTGAATTAAGTGTTGTGTTTGTGAATTGTATAAATATCATATATGTAACAGCCCAATTTTAATAGTGTCGGAACAGTGATTCGAGATCACTAAATCTGACGAAAAGTTAGAAAATTTTGTTAATCGATAGTTATAAGTTAAGTGTGATTTTAGAAATATTTTAAAATTAGTGAATTTTGTGAATCAAAGAATTAATTAGAAAAAAAATTGGGCCAAAAACGAGGTATTGAGACCTCGAATTCATAAAGTGAGCCATAAATATTTCTAAAAATATTTATGGAGTGTCATTAAGTTATTATTAAACTTTCGTTAGAAAATTTTAACGTTTGGGTAGGAAATTAAATGAAAAGGACTAAACTGAAATGAAAGTAAAAGTTAAATTATAGATTAAAAGAAATTATGAAGGATCAAAATGGTAATTTTACCATTTTGCATAGTTGAGGCGGTTAACGTAAGAAAATCTCAGATTTTTAAAAGTATATTATTATATTATATTATATTATATTATATTATTATATTATTATATATATATAAACCAAAAGAAGTAAAAGAAGAATACCAGAAAATGAAACAGAGAACAAGACGAAAGCAGGGGAAGAAAAAGGGGAAAGAAAGAAAAAGGAGAAATTGATGGTTTGAAGCTTGGAAGTTTAATTGGTAAGTTAATTTAGTCCTTCTCTTTTAATTTTGATGTTTTATAAGTTTTAGAACAAAGTTTTGATGAATTTAAGTTGAAGTTTTTGAAGTTTTAAAGCTGTTGAATATAGCATATGATGAATAAAATGATGAATTAGTGGTTTAATTGAAAGAATTTGAAGTTAGAATTGGGTAAAGGATTTAATTGTAAAATAAGCTATAACAAAACTGTTTTGGACAGCAGCAGTAGAGTAACTTTGAAAAATCACCAAAAATCGTAGAAGTGGAATTAGAAGCTGAGTAAGATATGAAATTGAAGCTTATTGAGTCTACTTTCATATGAAAGAAATAGAGAAATCAAATAAGTTCTGTATTATGAGATATTTAAATTTTAGTGAAACTGGTTCAGGGTGATTTCAGGATCCCCTGTTCTGACTTTGAAAAATCATAAAAAATTGGAGAAAAATAATTAGGGGCTTAACTTTATATTTTTAGAATCCTGAATGAGTCTATTTTCAAATGAAATAAACAAGAAGGTCATATGAATTTTGTATGAAGAGTAATTTGATTCGTAGTGAAGAGAGGTCAGAACAGTCAAACAGTAAAACAGGGGAAACTTTAAGAATAATCTGGTATTGATTGGCCATACCAAAAATTCTGGAAAAATTATAGTAAAAAGATATATGAGTCTAGTTTCAAGAAAAATTAACGGTTCTTCATTTGGAGTTCTGTAGCTCCAGATAAAAATAATTTAGTGACTATGACACGCATGGACAGCTTAAATATTCACATGAGTAAATGTTGAAAATTATTGATAATGTTACTTATAGAATGCTATATACATTAAGGATGTGGAATGGAGAGGAGGAGGAGGAAAAATATGTATGAATATTCAGCTAGCATGGCTAATTTGTAATGTTTTAGGCTCAGGGACTAAATTGAATAAAAGTAAAAGTTTATGATTAGTTTTGTATAAATGTTGGAGATGACCAATTTACATGGAATGGATTATTTTATTATTTAAAATTGCTAAATTGAATGAAATTATTAATTAGATTAAGATCGGTTGAAAAATCGATGAAAATGGGAAATTACCAAAATGCCCTTGAATCTTGGTATTTCGCAAATTTAGCTGTAAGTTCGTGTAACTTTAAATATGTGATATAAGGAAATATAAGTTGATAGCACGTGAAATATTGATATAATGAATTAACTAATATATGTTTATGAATAAACGGCAAGAGAATGATATTTATCATGACATGTCAATATGTGATTATCTCGTAATATGTAAATAAAAGGTAATTAAATATGTTGAGACGAGAAATAAATTCAAGTAAGTCATGAAATAAGAAAAATAAATATGTTTTAAGGGATAATATGTTTGATTTTTGATTGGTTTCAAAAATAAATGTTAAATGATATAAAATTTTTGATAAATAAATTTGTAATTCCTAAGTAATGCCTCGTACCCCATTTCGATTGTCGAATACGGGTAAGGGTGTGTTACATTTAGTGGTATCAGAGCTTAGGTTTAGTCGGTTCTCGGACCAAATGTAGTATATGTGAAGTCTAGAAATATATGCTATTATTAATATATAACTTGAGATAATGTGATATGTTCCGACTTTGATGATATTTGTATCATTATAATTTAAACTTTATCATTATTATGTGTAATTTATTAATTATGTGTGGTAAGTATTTTAAGGTAAGTATTTAGTAAAATGATAAATTTAAGATTGAGTCTTCAAGTTGAGACCGATCTTGAATCAATTATGGAATCTTGAATATTATTTTGTGTCTTGAATTGAATCATGAAGTTATTGAATATTGTTATGTGTATTGCATTAAACTATGAAGAATTACTTTGCCATCTTGTGAAACTGGTTGAAATAAGAAGTGAAAGTAGAATGAACTGAAATTAGAAAGTTATTTAAATTACGAATCAATTATGAATTATTTGAATATTTGAAGGCAAATTAAATTAAATAAAGAAAATATGTGAGTAATTGAAATGTATATTGATTGAAAAGTAATTAGTGATTTTAAATTTGATTAGACAATAAATTAAAAATACGAATTGAATAAAAATATATTATACATGCTTATTTTGTTAAATAATATAGAAAGTTTATTTGATTATTTTTTTACATGTAAATGTTATATGTTTATATGAAATCAATTTGAGAAAGAAAGGAGAGGACCGAATTGAAGGAAAAGGAAAAGAGAAGGTTAAGGAGTGAAGGAAGAATAACATATATCATTTCAACCTTTTTGTTGTAAGTACTACAAGAATTTTAAATTATTGTTATTTATCCTTTTGAAATATTTATGTGAATTATTTAAATATATGAGATTCAAATTTTAATGCCCAAGTAGACGAAATTTAGAACTCATCGGGATATTAAGGAACATTAGCACGTTAGTGCTCTCTGATATTAGCACATTGGTGCTCTCCGATATTAGCACGTCAGTGCTCTCTGATATTAGCACATTGGTGCTCTCTGATATTAGCACATTGGTGCTCTCCGATATTAGCACGTCAGTGCTCTCCGATATTAGCACATTGGTGCTCTCTGATATTAGCACATTGGTGCTCTCCGATATTAGCACGCGTCGGTGCTCTCGATATTAGCACATTGGTGCTCTCCGATATTAGCACATTGGTGCTCTCCGATATTAGCACGTCAGTGCTCTCTGATTATTAGCACGTTGGTGCTCTCTGATTATTAGCACATTGGTGCTCTCTGTTCACTTGTGCATCATAATGCACCTCTGTATCTGTTCCGTATATCCGGTGTGTTCTATAAAGTCTACTTTGGGCTAAGAAAGTGAAATGAGAACAAAGTGAATCATTGAATTATATACCGATTAGGAAATGGAAAAGTGAATTTGAAATAGAAAAAAATGAAATGATGATTTGAATACCCTATTAACTTATCGGGCTAGATTGGATATAAATGGCATGCCATAGGATTGGAAGTGTTCGAGTTTCTTCGACCTTGAGTCGATGAGGCACTCGGTGCCAATCTGGTGTGTTTGGTTGGATCCGCGTATCCGCCAAAGTCCGAGTCTTGTTAATAGGGGTAGATATGAATATTAAGTGAAATTAAAATGAGAATTGATCTCCTATTAACTTGTCGGACTAGTCGGATATAATTGGCATGCTATAGGATATGGAAGAGTGCGAGTTTTTGCCGGCTTCGATCGAGCACTTACATGCCGACTCATCATTATCATTATCATTACCGATTCGACACTTTGTGTGTATATATGTGTGTACCGTTAAGGCACAATGTGCCGTCTTGGTGTGTTTGGGTTGGAATCCGTGTATCCACAAAAGTCCGGATTGTTAATAGGGTGAATAACTAAAATGAGAAAAACTAAATAAATTTGATCGATTGAACTATTGAAAATATGAGTAAGAAATTATGAGTTGAATTGTGAATCGAATTGAAATGTGAGAATTGAAGTATGAACTTAAGGTTCATAAATTTGTTAAAATATCAAATTATTATTATTGAAATCATGAATAAACGAAATGAGAAAAATCGATTGAATTTGATCGGTTAAACTATTGAAAGTATGGAAAAGTGGAATTAGGAATTGAAATGTAAATTGAAATTGAGATATGAGATTGAAAACTTGAACCAAAGGTTTATGAATTGATTAAAAATAATATAGATGATATATGATGCTATTTGATGAAATGCTATTGTTGAGGTATGAAATTAAAGTATAAATTAACACATATGACTTATATTGTTGCATGCTTGATGTTTACTATTTAATATTAAATGTTAAATTTAAATTATGCGTATAGTAAGTGAAGTATGAGGTAAGCGTTATTGATGAATTAAATGGAAATCAATTAATCGATGGATAAATATTAGTATTGAATTGTATATTGAAGAGGAAGTGAAATTAAATTTATTTGTGAATACATTTAAGTGAAATTGGAAAAAAAAAAAAAAATATGTAAAAGCATTATGTTAAAATTGTAAAAGTGACATGCGTGTATAATGTAATTTTCCCAAGTAAATGAGATTAAATCTACTAAGATATTAGTGGTATACCATTAAGGAACTTTAGCGCATTCTCTCGATAATAACACTTTGGTTCTCATCAAGTGCTATCTCGATTAATAGTAAATAATAATACACTTCTATATTTGTTTCATATATCTTAAGTATTCTATTGAATCTATTGGGCCTCTTATAAAAGGTAAGTAATTTTATTTATAAGGTATGTTCGCAATATTGAATTAAAAATGAATTGCAAACTGAAAAGGATATGGAATGGATATAAATGATAAATCAGATAAATATGTGCACAAAGGAGCTATAGAATTATAGAAATAACGAAGTTCATGATCAAAATAATAAGGAAATTTCGAGGACGAAATTTTTTTAGAGGGAAAGAATTTGTAATGTTCCAATTTTAATAGTGTAGTTCTAACAAAGATTCGAGATCACTAAATCGTGAAAAGTTAGAAAATTTTGTTAATCGATAGTTATAAGTTAAGTGTGATTTTAGAAATATTTTAAAATTAGTGAATTTTGTGAACCTGAAAAAGAATTAATTAGAAAAAAATTGGGCCAAAAACGAGGTATTGAGACCTCGAATTCATAAAGTGAGCCATAAATATTTCTAAAAATATTTATGGAGTGTCATTAAGTTATTATTAAACTTTCGTTAGAAAATTTTAACGTTTGGGTAGGAAATTAAATGAAAAGGACTAAACTGAAATGAAAGTAAAAGTTAAATTATAGATTAAAAGAAATTATGAAGGATCAAAATGGTAATTTTACCATTTTGCATAGTTGAGGCGGTTAACGTAAGAAAATCTCAGATTTTTAAAAGTATATTATTATATTATATTATATTATATTATATTATTATATTATTATATATATATAAACCAAAAGAAGTAAAAGAAGAATACCAGAAAATGAAACAGAGAACAAGACGAAAGCAGGGGAAGAAAAAGGGAAAGAAAGAAAAGGAGAAATTGATGGTTTGAAGCTTGGAAGTTTAATTGGTAAGTTAATTTAGTCCTTCTCTTTTAATTTTGATGTTTTATAAGTTTTAGAACAAAGTTTTGATGAATTTAAGTTGAAGTTTTTGAAGTTTTAAAGCTGTTGAATATAGCATATGATGAATAAAATGATGAATTAGTGGTTTAATTGAAAGAATTTGAAGTTAGAATTGGGTAAAGGATTTAATTGTAAAATAAGCTATAACAAAACTGTTTTGGACAGCAGCAGTAGAGTAACTTTGAAAAATCACCAAAAATCGTAGAAGTGGAATTAGAAGCTGAGTAAGATATGAAATTGAAGCTTATTGAGTCTACTTTCATATGAAAGAAATAGAGAAATCAAATAAGTTCTGTATTATGAGATATTTAAATTTTAGTGAAACTGGTTCAGGGTGATTTCAGGATCCCCTGTTCTGACTTTGAAAAATCATAAAAAATTGGAGAAAAATAATTAGGGGCTTAACTTTATATTTTTAGAATCCTGAATGAGTCTATTTTCAAATGAAATAAACAAGAAGGTCATATGAATTTTGTATGAAGAGTAATTTGATTCGTAGTGAAGAGAGGTCAGAACAGTCAAACAGTAAAACAGGGGAAACTTTAAGAATAATCTGGTATTGATTGGCCATACCAAAAATTCTGGAAAAATTATAGTAAAAAGATATATGAGTCTAGTTTCAAGAAAAATTAACGGTTCTTCATTTGGAGTTCTGTAGCTCCAGATAAAAATAATTTAGTGACTATGACACGCATGGACAGCTTAAATATTCACATGAGTAAATGTTGAAAATTATTGATAATGTTACTTATAGAATGCTATATACATTAAGGATGTGGAATGGAGAGGAGGAGGAGGAAAATATGTATGAATATTCAGCTAGCATGGCTAATTTGTAATGTTTTAGGCTCAGGGACTAAATTGAATAAAAGTAAAAGTTTATGATTAGTTTTGTATAAATGTTGGAGATGACCAATTTACATGGAATGGATTATTTTATTATTTAAAATTGCTAAATTGAATGAAATTATTAATTAGATTAAGATCGGTTGAAAAATCGATGAAAATGGGAAATTACCAAAATGCCCTTGAATCTTGGTATTTCTGCAAATTTAGCCAGGTAAGTTCGTGTAACTTTAAATATGTGATATAAGGAAATATAAGTTGATAGCACGTGAAATATTGATATAATGAATTAACTAATATATGTTTATGAATAAACGGCAAGAGAATGATATTTATCATGACATGTCAATATGTGATTATCTGTAATATGTAAATAAAAGGTAATTAAATATGTTGAGACGAGAAATAAATTCAAGTAAGTCATGAAATAAGAAAAATAAATATGTTTTAAGGGATAATATGTTTGATTTTTGATTGGTTTCAAAAATAAATGTTAAATGATATAAAATTTTTGATAAATAAATTTGTAATTCCGGTAATGCCTCGTACCCCATTTCGGTGTCGAATACGGGTAAGGGGTGTTACAATATATGTACATGACGTTGAAAATATATCTGACAAAGCCCGATTAACGAAAATGCCCGATAAAGGATAAACGAGAAAAATGTTACTTTTATGCTTGGAACAAATGTGGAACATGATCATTTAAATTATATGAATATTATAGATGTATGAAATAATTACATGTCAGGAAATGCTTAATGTTAAATCTCGTTGAATAAATGAATATCGATGGATATGTGATTTCTCGAAATGAATGAGGTCTTGCATTTGTTGCTGACGAAATTTAGCTCGGACAAGTAATACTATTGACCTTATTTTATGAATTGGATTTAGCCCGGACGGGTAATCCAGTTCAAGCTCTTTAAAGCATATGTCATAAAAAGGATTTAGCTTGGATTGGTAATCTTGTCGTATACATGTGTGGCTTGAGAGTGTACTCCCCAATATAGTACCCTATGGGTACCATTGGACATGAATTGACGGATCCTAATTCGTACACCTCGAGTGTACTACTTATGTAACCATCGATATTTCAGATAAATTGAATGGGTAAAAATCTTGATATGAAAATATACGGATAAGAAATGAGTTATTACACGTATCCAGTTGAAATACAAGTAAACGATGATACATGACATATGATTTATGAAAACATGAGATGATGATATTTGTACATAGACTTTATTTGATAAATCTATGTTCATTCTTGATTATAGACTTGTATACCTTGACCTTGATGTTCTGAGTAATATGAGTAAAGTTATGATATGAAATGATCTGAACTTGAAATGAACTATTATGAAATTATACTTGAAATAATGAGATGAATTATGCATGTTGAATAAATACATGTTGTGGAAAGTATATGTGCTTGGAAACTTGATTGTTGTTGAGCTCATATATGTTTTGATGTTAATATGGAATACATGACTAACAAAGGCAATGAGAATGCGTGTAGGGCTTGAGATCGAACGGATTGATTATGCCTTACATAGTTACCTCAAAATAGAATGAATGGTAAGTTAAGTACCATGTTATACGAACTTACAAAGTATTTTATGCTTACTTAGTTTTATTTCCCTTTTTTAGAGTAAATCGGAAGCTCATTGGATTGGAAGCTCGACGGAGATCACTCACACTATCCATCGGCCCATGTCGGTACAATATGGTAAATCAATTATGGTTGTAATGGCATGTATAGGATATATTGGCCATTTTGGCATGTAAATGTAAATGATACTTGTAATCTAGCCACTGGAATGGCTAGTAATGGTTTGTTTAAATATACTTGTAATGTCAAACTATGGTAACTACATATATGTTAAGTAGTTGATCAAATCATGTTTAATACATGGATTGAACTAAGGTATGATTGTAGACATGTATGCATGAAATGATATGTCATGATGAATGATGGAATTTGCTAAATTTGAATGCTTGAATTGGTTGGTTTATGGATGTGAGTTTAAGTGCAGGTCATTGGTGTGAATTTGAGTGAGAAATAAAGCTAGAAATGGCTTTATTTTGTCTACACGGGCGTGTGTCTAGACCGTGTGTGACACACGGCCAGGTACATGGACGTGTAATTAGGCTGTGTGTCCCCTGCACCTTAATTTCGAGAAAACAGAATGCTCAGAATTGAGCACACGGGCAGAGACACGAGCGTGTGTCTCAGCTGTGTGTTCTACACGGCCTAGAACACGGGTGTGTGTCTTGGCCGTGTGAAACCTACACCTGAAATCCGAAATGAATTAATTAACCACACGGCCTAGCACATGGACGTGTGGCACGGCCGTGTGCACAAGTCAGAGAGTTACACGGGGTCGAACATGGCCTCCAGCACGGGCGTGTGAGCCCTGCACCTTGGAAAAATTTTGAAATGTTGCGAAATATTCTTAGAGGTTCTGATTAAGTCCCGACTCAATTCTAATGCTCGTATTGGACCTCGAGGGTCTATTTAAGGGACGTTATGAATGATTTCAGAATTTGAATAGTAACTTGCTTGAAATATCTGCAAATGTTCTGAAACTTCCGGTAACGCTCTGTAACCCTGTTCTGGCGACGGATACGGGTTAAGGGTGGTACACTGTCAGACTGCTGTTGACCACCACCGTCGGTGTAACACCCCCCGCTTGGCTCAATCGTCGAGTCCAAGCTACAATATGCTATAACTGATTTGAAGCAACTACTAACATTTAACGTTTGATTTACATCACAATACATGCAAACATAAACTTATCAATTCATAGTTACTTTAAACTACCTTTTATCTAAAGTAAGCCCAAGATAGATCAATGATCAAATTGCAACATTTTCAAATTTTCAAGTTGACGTCATGACGTGAGGAAGTTCCTCGTCGCAATGTGATGTACGGATTTGGCCTCGTTATGGCAATGGGATTCCTTGTCATGCCGTGGCTTGAAACCCAAATTTCGTCACGACGACCATCGCTTAATGTCGCGGTATGGACTCTATCTGTTTTGTCATAAACTAAGTCTTTTGGTACCTATTTCAAACTAACAAAATTATTTGATGTATACTTGCACACTTGTGCCTGCACAAAACCAACCAAAACACATACCAAAACATTCATTTAACCATTTCCAATATCAACCAACCCAATATGTCACAATTTAGCACCCAAACGTATTAATTGAACCTATTCTATTCAAATTAAACTATTATGTCTTTAATCCATTCAAATAAACATTTAACCATGTCATTTCAAGCTCAATTATGCTATTTAAATACCATTCACACCATACCTCATTTATCAACACATACTGTAACACTCCTAATTCATCTCCGTCATCGAATTAGTGTTACAAAGTATTATAGTACAATTATAAACATTTAACATTAAATAGAAACATTCGATTTATATTCAAATTACAGTTATGAGCCTTAAATCAAGTTTACGAGACCCTAAAAGTAGTTTTGGAACATTCTAGGACCAACCTGCAATACATGTTGGATCTCAAATCATCATATAAGTTCTTGATGAAACAACGGTTTTTCTTTTTAGAACTCTAATGACATGTCATTTGTATCCTAATCATTTACTAAATTCATACGAGCACCATTACCGTTATTGTATCATTTCAAACCCTATAGTCGTTTACATGCTTTTCATATTTTAATTAGCAATCCGTATCCATTTCAAATTTTCATGTCAATTCAAAATATCAACCTATCTCTTGTGAGTTTGATCTTTAAAATACTCCAAAAATGTTCCATTGTACATTTAGAAATATTACAGTTAGACCTGTCATACTCGTAAAACACTGCACATTGTTATTATTATTGCAATTTTCTCTACTCAGACATAAGTAGGTTGAGGCAAGATTTGTGTTTTAGGGTTTGTTTTAAGTCGGAGGGTTTTGGGGATTTATGCTTTTTAGTAATTAGTTTTACCGAAAATGTAATGCATTAATCTAGATATTTTAATAAATGAACCTTGGAAATGTGGTTTGTATTAATTGTCATTGAACACGTATGTTTTTGGGCATCTCTAATAATTGTCTTGCAATGAAATATTGGTATTTTTAATACTTTTCTTAATAATTGCTTTAATATTTTTTTAACAATTTTAAAGTAGATGAGATCCCTGAAAATCCTACGCAATGGCTCAGCTTTGGTAATAAAAAATATTTTTCTATAAAATGTTTGAAAAATATAAAAACGTAAATTTATTAAAAAGGGAAAAAGGCATGGTATATAAAAATTTAATTAAAAGGCAAACTAATTAAAATGTCAAAATAAAAAAATTTAAAAAAATTATATAAATTTTTTATAAAAATTAATTTATATATTTTTATATTATAAATTCCAAAGTCCAAATTATTTTTTCTTTGAAGGCATCATAATTTTTAATAGCTAAAAACAAAGCATAGTTGTCAAGTTAGCTTGATTAAAATGTATCTAGTTAGATTAGAACCAAATCAACTTAGAATTAAAATTAAAATGATTTTGATATATTTTATTAGTAAAAAGTAAATTTAATCAATTAAATTTTGCTAAATTATTTTTTAAATCAAAAGTAACCCAGAAAAATAAATTATATCCTTTTAAAGAATACATTACAATTATAAAATAATATAAATATATAATTGTTGGTAAATTACTTGTATTTTTTTATATAGATTACCTCTCGTTATAGATATACCGTGGTTACTTGTCCATTACAATCAAACACATAGGAGCGTCATGTCAATTTGACAATGGAATTTTGTCAATGAGGGGTTAATCCTATTCTCAACAGACGTCTCAAATTCCGTGACTCAGAGGCTCCTAAGATCATAATATCTGTATCTCACATAATGTAAACTATAAGGAGGGCTTCAACTAAATGACGACATAAGTTAAACTACACTACTTTGAAAACGAGAATAAACACTACATGGACGGACGCACAAATAAGCCACAGGCTTTCAATCATCCACACCTTACCCCCACTACTCAGCTTTGCTCAAATGGAACACGTACAAACAACTGTCCATGAAGGGTTACAACGGCTGATGTCTGATGTGGATCAATCCTCGAGGGCAAGTTGACAACCTAACACCACAAAAAAGAAAAAGAATAAAGAAAACCCTTAAAATGAGGGAAATAAATAAATAAAGTGAAAGCAGATGTGCAGACATGAAACATTTAGGTGCTAGCTTCCGTTTCGGCAGCTACTTCTAACAAAAATTCTAAATAATAATTAGGTGCTAGTTTAATGCAAGTTAAATGGTAAAATAACAAAAACTTAGGTGCTGGTTTAATGCAAGTTACAATGGTGGAATAACAGCAGTAGTGAATTACTAGGGCAGTGCATTGTGGCCACCATAAAATTTGAGTTCAATAAAGAATTTGGCAAAAAAGTTCTAGATTGTCCCTAACCTAACATTTGCTATAATAGCAGCTTTGAGTCTGACTGGTCATATAAATGAACATAGTGATTGATTTCTTAAATGGCACATTAAAAGCTGAACATATAATCAAATTATTTCAAATAAAAGCTTAATTAATGAAACAAAGATGCCTATGCAGATGAATCAAAATAAAATAGCTGTCGGGAAGTTTGAAAGATCATTATATTAGAGGCATTTCAAGTTTAATCAATTTTGATGAATACTAGACTGAACAAGCAGACAGGAAACAAGGATACCTTAAAAATGTTCTTTTATATGAAATAAATGGTATCAATCAACTTTAAATTCTTTTCATTCATATAATTATTATTTAGAGAAAATTCAGTATCATGGATGTGAAACTAAAAGAAGAGAACAAAACATTGCATGCTGATGTATTCATGATAATGAAAATCTAGATAAAGATGCAAATGAAAGTTTATTCAGTCAGTAAAGCAATTGTAACAATATTCTTAGAATACGTTATTTTCTTTTAGCTTCTTGTACACACCTTCTTGAACGGTGTGACACCCCAAGGATTATCTGGATGCTCAGGTTCACCGCTTATCACCAGGCGTCCTGCAGGATCAGATTGAACACGCACCTGAAATTGCAAGATAACCACATAAGAACTTCCTTAGGCAGTGCAGAAATTTGGCATTAGCTTCATTGCCTAGAAAATGGTATTAGCTACTACCATGAAATATAAGTCCCAAAGCAGCACCATCACATTCACATGCTCCATAAAGCCAAATGCTTAGTAAAGCTGCATTTTAAGGCCAATCTTTGAATGGCGATTGTTTCAATGCAAGGCATTTTTGTGTAGAATTGGTTCTTACCATGTGCACAAGAAGAAAATGAAAATTACATAGTTTTACGAGTTTGTTCACTGACCTCCTCACGAAGAAGGCCTGGAACTAAAGCATAGACCTCAAAACAATCTTTCTGCATAACCAAAACAAGTTAAACTTTTAAAAAACCAGAAACCATACCACTTCTGGAGACCAGGGGCATAGAAACTTACAGTTTTCTGCACATTGATCTTAACCCAATCTGCTGGGGATCCAATATCAACCACTGCTGTCTCCACACTAGCCAATTAAGAAATATAGTCAACATGTTGCATTCAAAGAAGTTACACAAAATTATTTCACCTCAAACAAATTGTTAATGCCCGTGGTAGAAAGTAAAAACCCATAAAACATAACATGGATCTTAACTGTGCCTTCAATACTTTAGTACATGAAGCCTTGACAGCACAGTCCAAATATGATGGTTTCTTGCGTTTAAGCAGGCCTGCATTAATATGCAAGAATCCAGCTTTAAAACAGCCAGAAAGAAAAATCAGTTTAAAGGACTTAAATGATATACCCAGGCTTTTAAGCTGTTTCTCACGCTTTTGTTGAGAAATAGAATTCTTATCCTACAAGAAAAGGATAAATTGGAATATATATCATCAAAAGATTACACATGAAAACACACAGAAATAGAAGCACAGCTCTTCTTTTCATCTTTTTCCGACTATAAGGATAAATAGGGTGGGTGTTTTTTTTTTTGGGGGGGGGGGGGGTTGGATTGCTCACCACATTTTCATACACACCTTAGTTATTGGTTCACTGACTTCACCATTACGAAAATGACGTGAGTGCCAACCCCTCATAGCACGTGCTGCTGCATCCCTTCGTGCTCTACCAGATCCTGAAGCCTAATTACAAAGAGCGCCAAAAAGAGTGTTGAAAGGAGTACTTAAGAAAGATAAACCTCATAAAACTTATTCTAACTGGGGATGCAGTATGTAATAAATTTTGGATAGCATACAATATCACCATACAAATTTTACATATAGTTACCACAATCTGAATTCTTTATTTTTAATGAAATAATAATCTGAAGGTGAAAGAAAGTTCATGTTACCTGATTCTCAACATCCATATACTCTGATTGAGATGAAAAGATTGTTCATATTACCTGATTATCAACATTCATAGCCTCTGATTGCGATGAAATAGGTATATTAAGCTCACCCCCACGAGTCTTATGCCTTTCATAATCAAGGAGTGCCTGAACAAGTATTAAAACAAGGCAAGACCTGTCTAAATTATATGAAGGAAACAAGGCTTAAAACTCAATCCTGCATAGAATATATGTGAGTCACAAAGAAAATTATGATGTCACAAAGCTGCTTATGAAATGGCATAACATGCCAAGATATGTCACCAAAAAAGCCCTCCGTTCAATGTGCCAGTAATGGAGCAGGAAGATACTGAAAGGAAGTTCCTGCCTCCCCCCCCCCCCCTTTTTTTTTCTTTTATTCCATACAACATGATTTGCATAGTACAGAGAGCAGTATAACTAAAGGTGTAGACCCATTAGGGAACGTAAACAAACAAAAGATGAGAAGTAAAACTGTTTGCCCAAGCATGCATGCAATGTAAATACCTTCTCATAGAAACCACGAAATGTCCATGAAACAGTAGTACAGGTCCTGCATAAATGGAAACAGAAAAGTTATAAATATTGTGGATACTCGGGGTTAGGTTGGGGGGAAGGGGGAGAACTCAATATAGCAAATACAACATCTTCACTTCTTAATGAGCAATATTTTTAAGAACTACAGTTCATAAATGATTTTATAAGTAATTGATTTAACCACATTATCAATCTCTTAAATAAGGATATTTACACAAGACTAAAAATAACTTTTCATCTTGCCCCTTACTTTGGGGGCTTGAAAGATTCTCCAACTTGCCGCCACAATTTACATGAAGTTACCTATCCAAAGGCAAAAAGTCGTTTAATCCACATTTGCAACAGAAAAATAATACGTAAGATGAGTTAAATTTATAGAGTGTTGTTACCTAAGAAGTCCACAGTTCCACACAACAAACAGTTGCATGATATACATAGCACACAGTTTAAGAGAAGTTCTTTAAAAATGAGTATGTGCATGCATGTGTGCATTCATGCGTGTGTATTTGTGAGTGAGTGCAAGTGTGTGGGTGTGGGTGGGTAGGTGCATTTGCGTGTGTGTTCACGCGCGTGTTTCCCAAGAGGACTGAGTTCAGAATGAATATGTTGTACAATAAACCATGCTGAATTTTGTATGCACTTTCCTGACCTAAGTTCTCAAAAAAGTAATGGCTTATATAAGTACAAATATAGCATTTGCCAATGACTCATCTAATATAAACAAAGACCTTGCATAACTTGCAAGATAAAACAATTCTCTAGAGTAGAATTTATCCCACATAAAATAGCAAAAACAAGATTTTGGACTAAGATTCCACTGAAACAGCATATTGTCAAAACAATATGTACCTTCCAAACAGTTTGTATACAAAATGCCAAACAAGATCCAAATACAAAAGAAATTTGCGGGAGGAAATGAATTGGAGCCAAGACTGAATATTTCAAGCACAAGGTAAATTAAAATTATTCCACTTGAGTCTAATCATAGCGCGTTCCTTAACTTGGCACCCTAAAACCATATACAATTCATTGAAGTAGAATGGTACACAGCATGTTAAATTTATAAATTTAAAAGTAAATCAAGGCAAAACACACATACCTTGTCATAGCCACCCAATTTAGTAACAGCTCTCCACAACCTTATCCCCCATAAAGGTGTATAAATGTCAGTCAAATAGAAACTTCCCAACATACCGCAATTGCAAAATGAAAACAGTAATGCAATTACCAATAAACTTACTTAAGGCAATTCAGCCCTTCCCCATAAAATTTAGGAGGCTTAAATTCCATGCCTCTCTCTTTGAAGAAAATTTCCAGTTGCTTCATGAAGACTGATTGCTCCTCTTCTGTTCCTGACTCATTGCCATCGGAAAAATGAATGTCATCCAAAAAAAATGAGAGCTCAGAATTGTTGTTCCCATTAACAGGGGTTATAGGCAACTCCGTTTTATTATCCCCATTCTTCAAATCTTCCACTTTCTCCTTCAGTAGTTCCATATCAGAAAATAATGGAGAAGGGGTAAGTGACTCAGGTTCATCAAGGCAAGTTGGTATGGGGTTACAATCATAATTCGTTTTGCTTTGAGTTAATGCAGAAGAAGTTTCAGTTTTGGCATTTTCTGTGAGTCTAGGAGGTGAGACAGAAGAGGTTTCGGTTTTGACATCAGTTGTAGCTTCAGCAGCTTGAATATGATCGGAGGTAGAATCAGTGTGGGTCTTGAAATGAAAAACAGAAGACGATTCAGATTTCACATTGCTTGTGGTATCTACATCAGGCTTCAGTGACGATTGATCATTGGAAACAGGAAGTAAGCACGTTAAGTGGTGAGCTCGAGTAGAATGTGGTTGTATGTTGCTATCAGCATTGGCATGCCCCGTGTGATAGGTTATGGAGTTAGCCGCCATGGGCACGAGGGAAGGAGAGGGGGAAGGGGAGGAAGGATGTTGCTGAAGCGGTGGACTAACAGGATGATCTCCATCGTTCAAGTTAGAAGCACCTATTACTGGAACAACTTGTTCGCGCTCCTTGTTTTCATTTTCCTTGGTGTCAGTTATCTCGAATTCCATTAATGAAAGGTTGAAAACTCCTCCTACACATCCATACATTATTTAGCTTTCTTTTCCTTTTTTTTTTTTATAAACATGAATTAACAACTGAGCAGTCCTCTTTCTCTAGGAAGCGAATCAGTTAATTAGAAAACCACAAAATCCAGATGAGGTAAAGGAAGAAAGGTAAGAAACTGAAAGCGAATGGAAAATCAGAATGACAGCTAAAATGAAAGGGGAAAAGAAGAAGGCCCCAAGTTTAGCAGGTAGGTTAGAATCTCTTAAAATTTAACAAAAGGATGAGCCGGAAAAAAAGTCCCCAAAACAAAGAACAATCTTTACAATTTTATTGCAATGGCATAAAGATAATGCAATTATTAAATAGACAAAGTGCAACAAGGAAGAAAGAATGACTTGCCTGCTCCGTAGCTTGCTCAGGAAAATGAAGATGAAGAAGGAATCTTGAATCCAATCTAGTTAAACCCTACTTATCTTGTGTATCCACAGAGAACAACACGACAAAACAGAATCTGAGAATCCCTTCTAGTGTCTTAGCTTGCGTCGGAACAGATTTTTCTAGTGTCTTGTTCTACATAATTTTCATTCTTATTCTGCCCGCGTATATCCCATATCGGGATAAACTATTGCAGGAATATCCACGTTATGCCCCCGTTCCGGTTCAGTAATTTTAGTGCCCGGTTCAGTTGTTTTGGCATCCGGTTCAGATTTTTTACGTGTTTGAACCGGGACACCTGTCGCAGTTATTCCTACGAGGGATATCCCATTCCAAGAATATCCCGGCGTGGGATATCCAACTGAAGGATACCCCGGTTTAGGTACATCCCACTCCACGTATATCCCCTTTTTTCTACTATTTTTCTTCGTTTTCTCTCTCCCTCCTTTATTGTCCTTTCTAACAAGCCGCTGCCGCTGCCTCCACACACTTTCCAGCGTCTTACCTCCGATCTGGCCAGCTTCCTTCCCATCATTCGAAATTTAAATCCTCAAATATATCTATGCAATCCATTGCTCCCCATTTCTTCGGCGATTCTCTCTCACTCTCGGTCTCTTATCAACGTTTTCCTGTCATTCTTTTTTAGCTTTGGGTATCCACAGGCCAAAAAAACACACGCTAGTGTAGGAAGAGAGTTTTCGTGAAAGAGAAACCCTAAGTTTTCTCTGGCGTATCTGGTTTTTGTTATTTTTGAAATTCGCTGCTTCAACGGAGACTCATTTCAGGCATCAATCTCTTTTTTAGTTTCAGCTCCATGCTTTTTTACTTGTATTTCAGTGGGTTTTTCTTAGGGTTTTTGGTTTTCAGCTTTAGAAATACTGTTTCGTTCCGTCTTTCAGATCTATAGATGTCGGTCTTGTTCTTCATTTTTGTTTGTTTATCGTCTACTATACGTTGTTCTTTATTTTTGGATTGTTTGTTTCCCTCTGTTTAATATTATAGCTTTTGTGTTATTTTCTATTTCTTTTAAATCTTTGCTTAGCAGAATACTAATTGCCTAAACAAAAAACATCCGTATGTAAATTGTTTACTGCATCTGTGTTGGCTTGATTTTAGTTCTAGGAACCCGGTGGGAGTTGTGACGCATGTAGAGTTTATTTGGTAGTTTTTCTGGATGGTAATAACATGTCTTGTACGCAAGACCACTCATGCAAAAAGGTTATCACTTCCAAGAGCAGTTGTTTTCCTTTGCTATGAGGTTCTCTAGTAAAAAATTCAAGCTGACCAAACAGTTTGCAGTTTGAACTATTTATCTGACGGCAGTGTTGCCCAATTGCAGATTTACTGTGAACCTACTGGTCGAATAAGACAGCACAATGGGGAAATAGGGAGTGGTGCTTGGAGGACAAAGAGCCGACGCCCGTGGGAAATGGTTGTGTTCATATATGGTTTTCCAACCAATGGATCTACTCTTCAGGTCATATATATAATATATATTTTATATTTTTTATATAGTCTATAACATGATTGTATTCGAATCTGTTGCATCACCTTTTGGGGTTAGTAGAAAACTGGCAGGTTATGCTTGAAATGCCATTTATATGACTATGAATTGGTCTATCTCACAAGTCTCATCATTTAGCGCTTGTTGATTTTCTTGTATACATGCGCTCAGGATCCTAGCTTGCTTGTTGTAACAAGGAATTTTGTTGGGATCGACAGCTATATTCTACCTTGAGTTTTCATGCATTTGTATCATCTTTTTTATTCTCATTGTATTTGGTTTGTATCATCTTTTTTATTCTCATTGTATTTGGTTAACTTATTCAGCGACTGCAGCGGAATATCTTCTCACTCTAGAAGTCAAGCTTGTGCATGCACTCACCATCAAGGACTCTGTCACTTCTCCCTTTGCCTTACAAGTGTTTTCTCACGTGCTTTCTCAGCTCTTCTCCTCCATTTTGGCAGGAAAATTGCAGTCACGGTTTGCTTTCCTTTTATTTTCTTCTTGGAAAACCGTTTTGTTTGCTTATTGATTTCTGGGTTTTAATGATGAATGCTGTTAGATTCTGGGTTTCCCCCCTTCCTTTATATAATTGTATTTTTTTTTATGGTTTATGTGATGGAGAAGCTATATTAGTACTGGATTGTAGTTTAGATATTACTGCCAGTTTAAACAGCATGGCTCTTTCATTTCTCCATCATAGTGAAATAGTGAGCCTGGTTTGTAAATTAACCTCTTTCTTTTTTTTTTTTTTTTTTGTGTGTGTGTGTGTCGTTGCTATTGCTGTAAGCAAAACATTTTAGAATTCTGAAACCTTTTTTTGGAAGAAAAAAATGCATGGTTTTTTACTTTAAAATGAGAACATATGTTTGGAAGTACTTTACATTTGAACTATTAGCAATTTCTACTCAAACATGATGATTGTGCCACTTCCTTTTTATAATATATATATTTTTTCTTTTGTTCGATTTAATAAATTTTAAAGAAGGATAATGGAAATTTGAAATTTCACAGATGCTAGCTGGTGATCAGGGTGGAAATTAGATCATTGGGATATTGAAATGATCAAATGACTTTTATGTACTGTTCTGCTTACTTGATGGTTGTACTGTTCTGCTTACTTGATGGTTAACTTAACCACTTGAATGTCAAATAATGCTCAAGAACCTATTATTTGCCTATGCATTAGGGAATAAGAGGCATTTATTTTTAGTATATAAGTAGTTAAAACCTGTCATCCTTCTTTAGGTCTTGAAGGAGGCCTCTAGGCTTTATGCTGCAAGTTGGGTAAGGGATATTGGTCCTGATCTTAGACCAAACGATTATAAGAAGGATGATGGGACTGAAGGTAAATCCAATGGAGATAAGAGTAGGAATACAGAGACAGAACCTTCGACCTTGGAGGATATTGGTGAGGAACTTTACTTTGTGGTTTCTTATCTTGAAATGTTCTGATGTATAAGTTGTCTGCAATGAATCAAGAAGTATATAGCATGACTTGCAAAATATGCGGCATATTATACGTGCAATAAACCGTTAGATTCGTGCTTGAGACATCTTATGGAGGTCAAGGAACAAAGTCCCGTAATGCTTGAGTTCAGATAGGTTTTCATTTCAATTTCCTTTCTTAGTAGAACTTGTCTGTAGGTAGCATGGAATTTTTTCTTTGATTTCTTTTTCCCCTTGCTGCTCAGAGTCATCCGTGACTGCATTTTGTTTTATTATGTTGTTGGCACCTGTGTTCAAGTCTTATATTTTACGCTTCCATTGGCATATTTTTGGTGAATCCTTTCTTCACCAGGCCGAGGTTCAGTTGTTAAGGAAGATAATAAATTACTGTTTATCTCCTAGCAGTCTTAGTTATCTGGGTTTCATTGTCTAGAGCCATTGCAGTGACGATCATACCATTATCTTATGCTACCTAGGTACCTTTTTTTCTTCTTTTTGGTATCACTCTGAAGAATGATAGCATGATGTGCCATCTGCCAACATTCTATCTCAACATCTTAATATATATTTCTTTAATTGATTTTAGAAAGAAAATTTTTAACTCATGATAATTTCTTACTAACCTAGCATTCCTGGATAACTCTTTGTTTATATTTCTTTCTTTCATAAACTGACTTAATAGACTAGAAATTCCCCAACGCATTGAAGCAGAAATTACATACCATTAGGATTCCCCTGTTCATAGAAACTTCGCAAAAGAGAGATTGCTTCTGAGGCCATTAATCCCCCTGTACATTTGAAACCTCTTTGTGGAACTTTATCACTAAAAGAACAAAGAAAATTTAAAATAAGGCATCCATTTGAATTGCAAAATGTTCCAATAATGAAGAGGATGAATGCAGATAGAAAGAAATTTCAGCATTAATGGGTTATTAGTTTCCACATATTAGAGAAAAAAAGAGAGGAAAGTCCAATGAAGAGACAATATGAGCACATTATCAAGAAATATTGCATTAACAAGGATGACATTCCCTTCTACACATTATTTGAGATGATAAATATAGAAGCACTTTCTTTTTGGTCTGTTTTATCTTTCAAAAAGCTTAGTAGGTTATAAGCTACCCACACTCTATTTCTATATATAGAGAGAGAGTCCTTCAGGATCTGGTCTCAAATTAGTTTAGAATTAGAAAAGCAACCAGAATTTGTCATTTATTCTGTGAATGTAACAATCACTGAGACAACTTCTAGAGCAACATTCAATATATATACAGGGAAGGAGAAATGTTGTCCTTCCATAAAAATGATATAGTCGGGGCAGAGAAAGCCAAATAGCAATGCAGTAAAGTGGGTTGGTGATGTAAAGGCCAGAGAAAACATGGATAAATCAAGTTTTTTCAGAAGAGAAGATGAAAGTCTGCTTCAAAAAGGGTAGGAGGATTCAAAGAGGGGGTGGAATTGGCAAGGCAGGACAGAGAGGGTGAAAAAACAATGCAAACATTAAGGAGGTTAGTCTTACTTCAAGGAAAAGCTTGAAAACAGGATACCTAAAAACTGACAAAAAAACCTTCTGTTGGTTCAATGATCTAACTTACATATTCTATTTCTTTTTTAAATTCAACTCTTTAATTCCATTACATGCTATTGTCTTGGGTGATTATCAGAGTGAGCTTATCTCACACTAATTCAGAGGGATGCTCGATTAAAGTTATGTTTAACTGACGATCTAACAGAACTTTTTAGTGATTTGCATCATAATCACTTCACCTCATGATGATCCAAGAGGACCACGAGGCCTCATTGATCGCACGAGAGTGGCAGTTAGGAGGTGAATCCGTTGATTAGCTCAAATCTATACTCAGAACCTAGTTTAACTCAAAAGATCGCTAGGTTGATGATTGGAAGATCACATCTGGTTTATATTACCTTGGCTCATGTACTTTAGGAAGGTCACAATGTGTCTCATTTTCAAAAACTAAAAAATGCAATTTATTTTAAGACACATACAAGCGCGATCACAAAGCAATGGCCATGAAAATGAAGAAAAAGTCAAAATACAAAGATACGATGCTGTGTTAGAATTCTAAGAAAATTCCTACTAATGCATTTAGCAAACAGAAAATAAAATTGATTTCTAAAAAAGAAAATAGTATATATATTTTATGTTAACATTTACTCATCAAAGAAACTAGAAAAAGAAAAGGATAAGTAAATTGCATGATGCCACTAGATATAACTAATAAGTAAATGGAATCAATTCACTTGTTTGGTATGAATACAACAAATGCAGATTGCAGAAGGTTTCTACTACTTGATTATATATATGCTGGTTACTAGTTAGCTACCTTAATTCAACTGTGATGAATAGTTGGAATTACTTCATTTGTTATTGGTGATTTTTCTCCCTTTAGAAAAGACAAAAAGAAAGGGGAGAATATTTCACATGCAATATAATTATAGTAATAACAAATTCAGAGCATCTTAAAATAATATGTTGAAACTCAACTAGATGAAGACAATGGAAAAACAATGGTGATTAAAATAATACAAAATAAAAGGTAAACATTTCCATGCAAGAATGAATTCCAAAACAAACCTGATGAAAGGCTCTTAGCAACTTGAATGCAAGGATAAAATTGATACGCACCCTCCAAATTTCTCATTTGCACAACCATAATATACTTCCCTTATGCCTAAATGAGAAAATATCCATCAAGAACCAAGATAACGAAAAAAGTAATAACAAAAAAATATATATTCATAATAATGTATTGATACACTAAAGCATTGTAATTGGAAAAGAATCATACCAAGAAATGACAAAGCTGCAGCACACATTATGCATGGTTCACATTTAACATACAAAATACATTGTGAAAAGTTTTTAGCCACTTTTGCTTTTGAAAGCCCGTCTCTCTGCCACCTCTCTAGAAGATTATCTATGGCTTCCATTTCTGCATGTCTTGTTGCCTACACCATGAAAAATGAAGTCGTACAATTTACATGAGCTAACAAGGAAGAAGTAATTTTGACTAATAGTCCATCAACACACAAAAAGTAAACTATAACAGAGGTCTAGAGACTCAGGACATGACCAAAAGTATGATAAGTGATAACTTTACTGACTTGTGGTCAAATTTGTGTAAAATAAATACTATTTGTGAGGCAGCCACCTGCACCCATAACCGTTGGGTGGGGATTCATATAATATTTTCCTCATATGAAAAAATTTGTAAAGCCAAGGAAAAACATAAAGCAAATGCCCATAGTAAAATGATAATAGAAAATAAGAGATCAAAATTAAGTTAGCCATTGAAAACGGAGGAAAGTGAATAAGAAGAGGAGGTAGAAAAGGAGGCATGTTTATCTTGCTTGTCTGAGATCCAAAAAAGAAACACAATTTTTAGTTTTACTCTCAGAAGACTACCAAAAAAAATTCACAGATACAGAACAAGGAAGTCCAAAATAAACAAACCAACAAGCCTTTCATTATTACTGCTACAAAAAGTTTACAAATAATATTTGAGGATATTTTGTATTCTTGAGGCCAACATAAGTATCCTGAAAAAAAAAGTTGAGCATGCTAAAGATGGGCTAACATAAACAAATGTAGTACTACTTTTGGCTAAGAAATATTAGATCAGTTTTCGTTTTCCATCTCTATAGATCATCTACTTCCACCTAGTGGAAGTTAAAACAATGAAAGATAAAAAAAAAAAAGACCAAGGGATTTTTCTTAGTTAGATTTGACTAAGAATATAATGCTGCTTGTACAAATCTAATTAATTTCATGCATGCTTAATGACATGTACATCTTTACATCAAATTTTCCTTAAGAATAATCAACAACATTGGATTGTTCTTCAATTTCAAGCCAGATAATAAGTTATGTTACTAGCAACAACCAACAGATTACTGTTAAATAATGGAAAGCATATGAAAGCCAAGTCTCAAGAAAATTATGCATAAACAAGCAAAAAGGTTTCCCATAAACATGCATGCACACAAGAAGAAAGGAGAGATCAAGGAGGCATAATATGAAAACGTCAAACTGATGAAAGAAAGGGCAAGATTTATTTACATTTCGTGTCTCAATGGTTCGATTTCAACCCGAGGCTATAACCTCCCCATCCTTGATGATTACGCAACTGGTAGATAAAAGCTATGGTGAAAAGACAAAAATTGCATTTAAATTGTGCTCTTGGACTATGTGTCATCGACTTGAGCAAAAGAAGACAATTTAGTGTCCAAATTAAAGCATAGACAAAGATAATGAGGAACTATTTATGTTAACAGATATCTAATGAAGTTTACAGCAACGTAAAATTCTGGTTGTAGCAATAGAGGAATTGCTACATGATTCAAAGCTTGGTAATCAATTACAAGAATGTTAACAATCGTTTATGCTTTAACACTCACAACAATATAAAACTTAACCCACGAGTCTATGACATGGTGCAACCAATGAAGACCAAGAACTTAGTGATATTTTGATTTATAGATTAATCATGAGACCAAAAAAATAATTATGTGCTTGACAATGCTATTTTCTTTTAGTCTTAAATTTATAACTTGTTCTTTTTATTGGTCAAATCTTTGTGTCATTAAATTTTGCAATCTTCTAGGTCGATTATTGTACAATGCATCACGGGTTCCCCAAGCTTAAACATACCGATTCCTTTTCATCCATGATTGTTGAAATTATCCAAGGACTAAATTGTGAAATTATCCAACTTTATGCTAGCTTAAACATACTGATTCCTTTTCATCCATTCAACAAATCAACACATTCACTCTCATACACATATTAACCATTTCCATCTCAATATAATACTCAAAATTAGCTACATATAACTATCTCAAAATACTCAACCATAACAAACAAATACTCAACATGATTCTTTGCATGGCAAGGTTGACCATTTACCTTTCTATTCCACCTGAATCTAAATAAATTTGAATCATGTCTAATGCCCTGTGAATACTATCATATTTTAGGAAAGAGAACAACCTATTGATTTAGCAAGCAAGAAAAACTTTCAACACAAAGGATCTGTTTAAGGATCTGTTTTCTTGTACCGCTACATTTTGTGTTGTATTTGCTGGCTTGATATAGCCACTTTGGTGTACCATGCAATGTTCATTTCTTATATATGAAAACTTTTACTGGAAAGGGATAGAAGGAGCTATTTTTCGTTTAAACATTGAAGTTTTGCAATATGATTGATATCATGTTTATCTTAGTGGCCTGAGGTTTCAGTCAGAGTACCAGATCTAAGGCCGCAGTCTTTGCCTGGCTGCTAATGTTCTGGATCTAACCTATTATCATTTGTTGTCACATGAACTAGTAGTGCATTACATTTCACTTATCATCCGCTTCTATTTATTCTTGAACCATGTCAAAAGCTTTTTGGCTTAATTAAAATTAATTTGAATGGATAAGGTTCCATCTTAAACTATGTCTATATCAAGCCTATGAAGTGTAATGTTTCACATTTATTGCAAATTGTTTTGGATGATTAATGTGTCTGCTTGTCATTATCTTGAGACTTAAATGGATTATGCAAGACCTTTTCATACTTCTGTTATTCTTGATTAATGCATCTGCAGTTTTATTTGGTCTTTACTGGGGTCCAAATATTTGACTTTGTAGAAGAAATGTAATTCACTGATTAGATATCTCTGTACAGGCTATTGCAGCAATGATGCGTGCTCAGGAGGCAGATCTTACCAATCTGGAAGTACTTCTTGCTCTTGCTGTGAGTCATACAAATGGTTAGTGAATGCTTATTATCCCTTTAATCAAGATGAGATTAAAATTTTGAGTGTCAAACAAATAATACTGTTTGAAAAGTTCAGAATTGGAACAGAATGCTGCTTTAAAGTATTTGTATGGATGGTTACGTCATCACCCAAAGTATGCTGCTCTTGCGCCACCGGAACTTGCTAATTCTTTGTATTATGCTGATGTAAGTACACTAGGGTATAATTCTTTGTTTTTTTGGTTGGTTTTGTCTTTTGGAACAATGCCTTGATATTGCAATCTTGGTTTGAGTGTAAGCCGCTTCCTCTAATGTTACTGTGGGATAGTTTGCTAATGTTGTGAATGCTGTGATTACAAGAGTGTCTTTTTGCATATGATTTTCATGACTGCAGTGATTATATTTTGGACTACCGAAAGTTCTGCATGAAAAACGGAAGGAAAGCCTAACAACTAGTCGACATTGGAGTCACGTATGACACCCCCACCAGAACTAATGCCTGAAATGGTAGGGACTATACCATTAGTATTTAAACAAATCCAAACCTCGGGGAGTTTTTGCCATCGGCTCAGTTCGAGTCTTTTCGCCCGAGTTACAGCTTTGTTATCCGTGCAACCAGAAAAGTGTTTCGTCAGAATACTTTCTTCACTTCCATGCCTGTCAAATAAAAGACGCAAAGAATACATTCCAATATACACCACTACCATTATAGATAGCACCGTATAACCAAGCCAACAAATAAAATATCGAAATCACTCGGATTCAGCAACTTATACCAGAATCTTTTAACCGTTGTACAGTCGCTAAGTATTTTAATAAAATTTTTATAACTATTTAAATAAACAATTATTATTTAATATAATTAAAATAGTGCATGGTTGGCAAAATATTCTGGTGGCATATAGATTAGATTGGCTGGATGAGAAACTGGGTATGGTGATGGTCCATGCTAGGACCTCATCAGTCAAATCAAATCACACTAATAGATAGATTATTATTCCCTAATTCCCTCCATAATTCCAAATGAGCTTGTGGGAATGACAATTAATGAGGACAACAATTTTCGATTATAATTAACTTAATCGATTTTGAGTTTAATTAAGTTGGTTTGAGAGATTGGTTATCAATTATTAAAATCTATAATCCAACCGATTGACTTAATAGTTAAAATAATATTTTAAATATATTTATATTTTATATTTAACCCAACCTAATAATAGATCAAGCCCAAATATTTATATTTAATACACGCCAATAAAATTAAATGAGAACCCAACAAATTAAATAGATTTAACCGTAAATTTAAAAACCTAAACCCAACAATTTAAACTAAATTAAATAGATATAACAATAAAACTTGAATCATGATCCAAATAAAGAATACAACACACAATATAATCCAAATGAAAATATAAAGCCCCCACCCCACCCAAAACGACAGTTTCAACAGCATTTTTTTCCAGTTTCTTCTCAAGCGGTGGCACCTCCGCAACCGTCGTTCGTCTCACAGACTCACACCGTATAGCCTCCCTCATTCCACAAGCCGCGGCACCTCCACCTCACCATTTGACCTCCCTCTTTCAGATTCACTAAGGTATTTCTTGATTTTGGATTGAACCTCATTGACTTTTGTGGTTATTGATTGTTATTTGCGTTCTTTGTGATTGATTACCACTAAATTTTTGTTGGTAATCTTTTTTATAAAAGTTTTCAAGCTTTCATAGATTAAAATAAATAAAACTTCTCTTTTTGTTTTACCTTATGTTTAATTACTTTTCTTCAATTTGTTGTTACTCTTTCTTATTAAAACTCCTCACTAATTCATACTCTGTTTATGAAATTTGATTTATTCTAATTTCTAAAATCATCTAATTGCAACCATTTCAGCCATTTGCGGACACAGATGATGATATATATACATACAACTTCCTATTTGTGCTGTTATGGTCCTTCAGTTCTTGGCGCCCTCTACTTGTTATTGAGTTCCTGGGCGAATTTTTCCTCAAAACTTTCCAGCATTTCATTTTTGACATAAATGTTAGAGCAATAAACTTGGTAATTGTATTGTAATTAAAAATTTATATCCAAATATTCGGTTCCCAGTAGCTAATTTTTATTTCCTATAAAAATTCACATTGTACAGTAAAAAAAGGCCATTTCCTGAAAAAAAGTTGGTTAACTGACCGAACCAACTGAAGTTAAGTTGGTTCAGTTAGGTTGGATATGGCACTCCAAGGCGGGTTGGTTATCTTAGGTTAATGTCGGTTAAGTCGGTTACATACAAATAACCGACTCGCGCACCCCTACAACTCTCTCATTCGGCATTTGAATTGAGTAAAAAGCTTTTGGGCCCTTTATCCTGCCAGTTCCAATCCATTACATTTGATTTCCTCAGCTCAGCTGCCTTGCCTTGCCTTGGATGGATTTCATTCTCTTCCTTTCCACAATCTCTGACTCTGTTACTGCCACTTATAGTAGCCAGTTTTTCAAACTAACCGACAGCCAATTTCTCATTTACTACCACTATCATTATAGCTAACACTATCATATCTGGTAAGAATAATAAGATCCTTCATTTTAACATTGAACGAACAAACAATTGATTGATTTATACATACCAAAGTTTATTAATGTTCTTTTCTCTCTGTACTAACAACGGATTATGTCTCCTGCTCTTTCTAGATCAACTAGTTATGTCTTACTCTCAAGTCTCAATGTTTGCATTCATTAATTTGATTGAAAATTTATCTTAGATTTTTAGAGCTTAATCAAAATTGTAGGCTTATTTGCTCTCTCTGGATCTCAGCTATTCTGTTGCGTTGTATTCAAGATTTTCAAGTATTTGGAGAGAGGGCACGAACAATGCTGCAGTGGATGGGGGGATCAAGACGGAAAGTCATGATTGTAAGCGTTACCTAATCTGAATTTCACTTTTTGACTAGACTCACTCATTCACTCAGGTTTTTACTTGTTGTTTGTTACACTCTTCACAATTTTGCTCCCTAGGTTAGTACTTTTATAACGATTTACATGAACATCTAGTATTTTTGTGCCACCATCCCATCCCAACCCAACCAAGCGCACTACTTGCTATAAGTTAATATCTACTCCCACACATCTCTCCCCAACATTTCACTATACTTTCCTGCTTTATTCAATTATATATAATATTATATTCTGCCACATTTGTATTATCACATAGTGGTAAACAAACTACACTACAGCGCTACTTTTAGAGTATTACTATGACTATGACTATGGCAATCTCATTTTCAACTGCCATTGGGTATCTACAAATAATACAAATAATTTTGTGCATGCTGTCCTGTCTCTCCACAATCTCAGTCAAGGAAATCTACACACAACAGGTACACAACCTTATTCTATTTTTACTTTTATTTGTTACTCATCAATCATTTTCCTACCTGTCAAGCACTGTAACATAAAATCCAATAAACTGCCACCTACTTTTGTGGAAATTATTTCCTACTTGATGCTTTCCTTTTTCTTGTTATTGTCAAGGCAGAGGCAATACTTTGAACAAAGGAAACAACAAGAAAAGACAACAGGTTATGAGGGCCATGCTGATGAAACTAGCATAGCTGGACGACATCAAAAGGAATGTCGATCTCTGGATATCCTCAGCTTGCAAAACCTCTCAACTTTTTCTGCTGTCGGCAAGTGTTATCCCGGCAGTAAGTGTCCTAAATTTCTTTTGCCGGACAACTGATTTAGGCAACCCAAATAAGATCGCTTGAAATGTCAACCTGATAATCACCTGCATCTATGACCTCCATGCTCTGCTCTTTTGCAACGGGAATTTAGCAATATTTTTGTATGTCTGTTGAAATTATCTTCAATTTTATTTTCATGTCTGAGTCACCCGTTCATTTCTTTCAGTGGTATGTTTTCAGTGCTTTATTCGATATGTAGGTTTCTCTTCTAATGCGTCATTTGCAAATTTGAAAGGACATGCTAATGTGTTTTTTCCAGGGAACTATATCTAACTCAATATTTATAGACATATGTATAAGGGCTACTATGTGCTAGTTATAGGAAGTGCCTCACTAGAGATCACTACTTTTTGATACATGGATGGCGTGTTGCATTTTATGCTGTTGTTCAAATTTTGACCAGCCTTGGTTTTTCTCCCTTGTATTCTTTGTTTTTAACCAAGTAGAAAGTCATTGTAAGTCTGGTCCTTCAACAATTAAGTATCAAATGCCAGAGGATCCAGCGAAGATCATTACAAGTTCAGTACCCCCTTCTTATTCTGTTAAAATCAAGGAAGCAGGTATCTGTTAATATCTCTGCGCATAACTTTGTGAACTAGGGTGTAACTTCTCTGGACTCCATGGGTTTTCAGTGCAAAATGCCATTTGCTGGTGCAGGTGCTCCATCAGCAAGCTATCAAGGAGAGTTACAATGCCCAAAGTAGGTCAATACTTTATGTCGCACTGAAATCATATTTGTGTAACTAAAAATATCCTCTATTACACATAAACATCAAATCTCTTTTGATTTAGGTGGTGCTAGGCAGAGAAACCTGCAAAAATTTAAACATAGCTACAATTATTTATATTAACAACTTGATGTTAATGTTCAATTACCATTGCGTCTGCTTTTACCAAAAAAATAACGAAAGCTTAAGCAATGTAATATTTTGAGATAATAATTGTACATTGACAAAAATGAAGACTACTCTCTCAAATCATCAAGAACGCTTGCTGACACTGTGAAAAGCTAATGCTTGTTTTGCTGCACAGGATTTCATTTAGCAATCATGATAATCATGATTTAAATGCTTCCAATGATAGTTTGGATCTCTGGAATGCAGCCACTGAGAATCGTAAGTTGTAATGTTGGACTATTGGTTATATACAAGATCTCAACTAATTTGGTTTACAATTTCCATATGTCCTGACAGGATTGTAGCTAGCGAAAAAAGTATATTATTTTCTTATTGCAATATGTAACTCCTGCATACTATTAGGATTCTTTTTTCTTTATGTTATTAACTAAATATATAGTTCTCTTCAAATTTTTTTTCCATCGTTTACTTTTCCAGAATTATCTGTTTTCGACATGCTTATTAATGATGAACCAGAGGTGGGTTCAGAAAGAAGTCTGGTTCATGAAGCTCATGTTGCATTTTCAGTTGAAGGTATGATACATTAACAATGGAGGGAGTCATTAAGGCAGTAGGTCATGCAGAAGTCGATTTTCCAAAGAAACTATAAGCAAACATACATAAACAACTGTTTTTCATTAAGTTTCCTCTTTTTATTTGAAATTTATTGTTTTTTGAAACAAAGAGTTAATTTTACGATTGCCTGTAAATATAAATAAAAGAGCCACAGTAAGCCAAAAATTGGACACTGTAGGAATTGCCAGAAGATAAGTGGATAACTTCTAAATAGAATAGTAGCAAAGTAAGTGGCTAGCGTCTAGAGTAGGAATTACAGTTATCCTTACCCATTTAGGCTCTAATTAACCTGCTAGTGCATCACTGAAGAAGGTATCTCAACTTTGATTAATAACTTGTTTTCTATGTTATCAAGATACTGATGCAGTGATATTGGATTTCAAATTTCAACATCCTAATAACATGGTATTACCCAAATTTATTCTGGTTTATCAGGTTTAGGTAAGATCAGAACAAATACTCCATTGCACTCACCAAAGCAAGAGGGCAGGTAATGGATAATCTGCAAGATCTCTTATATTCCCTATTCACTCGTTAGATAGTTGTCCTAATAACGGTTAGTTTTAGTTTCCTAGACTACTTTCTGTGTCATATTGTTTCCATGAGCTGCATACTTCATGAATCTATTTTCCATTTAAAATGGTACTTCTATTTGCAAGTAGCAATTAATTGATTCTCTAAATTCAAATTTGTGGTTTACCTACATCATAAAAGAAGGGGATATGAGATTTCCAAAGAAAATAAATATGTTTATCATCAACCTGGAATTCTTTTTGATAGGTGTGATATGATGTGTAAGAAAATCTGGTTACACTTTAAAGTTAATTGTTTGTTGAGGTATGGACTGGTAAAGTGCAATATTACTGATATAACTGATATGAAACATTTAACTGGTGTAAGATGTATTTACGGTGTGCCTGAGAATATCCTTCTATCATTCTTACAAATTTTTTTACCTGAAAAGGTGTCGTTGATAAACCTCCTAGGAAGATTCCTTTATTTCATTTGGCCCTCTAAGCAGTAAATAGTTAAGTTCTTTTCATGGCATGAAGCCAAACAGTTCGAAGTTTTTGTACAAGCACTCAAGAGTGAAAACTATTGAGAGATTTGTAGTCTTCAGTTCTCATTTCTTAATATCTTCTATTCATTTTTATCTTCTTGTGGACTATGTTCAACTTACTTCGGTCTATCACACAACTTATATATTTTAGATTCTATGAGACTGACACATTCTTCAGCAGCTGAGTGCTAATTGTTTGTTTGAACAAAGTTTATATGATGTATTCCTGATAAACTAAAAGTTATAGAATTAAGGAGTGGTAAAATTTTATCTAAACAGATCTTAACTTTCTGCTATTGTAGAATCTCTTCTGATGATTGCTCATTACCCTGGAACTTTTCAAGGCAACTAAACTCATTGAAGGGTTCTAACTTTGTGCTAAATGATATT
This sequence comes from Gossypium bickii, assembly GCA_025503065.1. Taxonomy (NCBI): domain Eukaryota; kingdom Viridiplantae; phylum Streptophyta; class Magnoliopsida; order Malvales; family Malvaceae; genus Gossypium; species Gossypium bickii. The sequence goes on from CP106718.1 coordinate 108,061,485, forward strand.
GAACTAGAAGTGGTGAGAGAACAAATTGATACTCAGTTTCTTATATCTATGTTTGCTCTAAATTAATCTTTTCCTTGAAAAATAACCTTCACATCTAACCTCTTTCTTTTACAACATTAGCCTCCCAAGAGTATCATGTTTGTGATTGTGCATCTTAATGTTGTTTAACCTTAAATGATGGGATCGGACTATCAAATGAAATGCTCACTTTTTCTTCATTTGCTTCTTTTTGCAAAGTGAATGTATTATATTCTCCTTAAAATTAAACTCAAGTTTCTTATCTTAAATTTGGTAGAGAAGGATTATTATTATCATGTGCTAAATGCAGGATGCTATGATGCAGGACATGGATGTTCCACTTGGTGGCAGTCCTTCGCAGTTCTCAGTTGATATAACTGATTCACATGGCAATTGGAAGCCAAACCTCTCCACTTTTTCTGACGACATGCAACTTGACAGCCATTACAGAAATAGCAAGTGCTCTTTTGGTGACACTGACATTTCCTACAACATAGGAAGGGAAGATATATGGGATGGTGAGTCTCAGCTTGTCGGTGTTGGTTGTTTTGTTCATGAATCACAATTCTTATTGTTCATTTTACACATTGCACCAACTTGTGATTAAGATATTCAGAAATTCTTTTGCCTATCTTCACTTATTGTTTCAAACTTATATTTTATGTTAGTCATATGCATCTGCTTCAACAAGTCTGTTTGACTTAATCATAATAATGGGAATATCTCTTACAGCAGACTATCATTTTTGTTCTCTGTGTCAGTAAGTACTATTTTGAACTAGTTCTTTTTTTCACAAAGCTTTTCTCATATTTAGACATCATTATACTGTGGAAGGCTTCTCTGGTGCAACATGTCATTTTCTTTTTTTTTTTTCTTATATGTTTGTCTGCTAAAGTTAGCTACCTAGATGATGGCTTTCCCCATGAAAGGGAAGATGAAATTTCCTGGAAATACTGGCCTCACAAAATAGATGGTAATTCTGGAGATTTTTTGGATTATGAAAATGGTGAGATGCCGGATAATGCTTTTGAAGGGCATCACATGCTGAGGAAAAGGTTAGCAATCAACAGTGAATATTTCCTTGTTCTGAGAGATAGGAGTACACCTTTTCTTTTTGATGAATTCGTTACATCTATGCAGGGGTGTCAAAGCAACAAATTTGAATAGTTTAGGTGCTATTTCTCATTCAATTTATGGAATAGTTTAACTCAACACTTTTTATTTAATATTAACAGGACAAATTAGTTTATAATTATTGCTTTGTTATTAGTTTTTTGCTACATATGCTAACTTTGAACACAAATTATGATATGGCGTCATCCCTTTGTCTTTTAAGAATTTGGAGTGCTCTATTTCACTTACTGGGAATTTTCTGTGGGGGAAGTTCCAGATTCTTGGGATGATTGTTGGCTCAAGTTACCTCCAAGAGGGAGGAGTTAAATGTGAAAGTGTGGTTGCCGTATTTCTTTCATGTTATTATTCTTTACTTGATGCATCTATGATTAGAATTGTGATTAAGAATGTTTTCCATCCACCTCTAATTCTTTCTCTTTTTCCACAATCAGATCCTTCTCCAAAGCATTTATCATCAAAAGTTGGTCATGATTTGACAACTTTAATTGGGGAAAGGTATGGAATTTCCCTCCAAAGGTACTTGGGAAATTGGCCTTCTTTTATTTAATTTTCTAAATAGAACGGTTGCTTTGATATGGTGGCAGGTATAACCCAATTCAAACGAATTACGCTATAAGAGATTTGCCAGCCCAACCTGGTTGGCCTTTTTTTGAGACTGAAGATGCAAAGGATAGCTTGAGCTTGCTGAGGTAAATTATAGCAACTTTTTGTTGCAAGGTGATTTGGTTGGAAGGTACTACTTTAACTTACATGTTTCCTCTCTCTCTCCCCCCTCAAGCTTTAGCAGCGAAGAATCATGCTCTTCTAGTGCAGGTTACGTTTGATTTCATAAATTGCTTTGACAATTCATTGTCATTTTGTAGTCTTTAATGAAAAGCTCCTCTTGTGAAACTAAAGCAATCATTTAAAATATTTAATTGCAGTGAGGGGTGAAACGATAGACAGTTCACCTCCAAATCTAATGCCTAGGCAGAGCAGAGGAATATGTAGTACATTTGGTAGGACCAGAATGAAGTATGATCTGGACAATGATTTTGCTAAGGAAACACGTTGCGAGACACAGAGATAATCTTGGGCAACAATCTGGCAAATATATGAGGACTCCAGTTCTGCACAAGTCAAAAGCAACCAAGCGTGCAGGCTACTGTCTCCAGGGGGGGATAGAACTATCTCAGAAATGGTTGCTTGAGAAAGGATGCAATGCAGTTGATATAGATTTGGGTTTCAGTTCTTCCCATTGCACCTCACAGGCAAACCTTCCATCTGTAGGGTCCCAGCTGTGGGCTGAAGATCCTATTGGTGCCTTCCCTGTTCCTGAACTGAATCTTGATGTCAAATCTTGCTTTAATACACCTAAGCACAGTGAATCTATTCACTGTTTGCCTTTTAGCTGTTTCACATCTGAGAAGTTTGCTTTTTGCCAGCCATTGAATCAAACACTCTCTTTTGATTCTCCAGTATTCTCAAATATCGGGGCTGGATCAATCAAGCATGTCCTATCTCCGGATTCAGGAAGACAAGTTGTTCCTTTGGATTTGTTTGATGCTGGCCAGCATGGAGAGATTGGATATCTTGATTTATCACTACGAGGACGAGTTAATGGAGATGATAAAGGAAAACCAAAATCCCCACCAGCCAACTGCGAACAGTTAGAATTTGAAATTGAAAATTGCTTTGGAAATGATTTATTATTTTCAAAGGAGCCCATAGTAATGGGTGGTTCAAATCCCAATAAGGAGGAGGATGAATTCAAGGAAGCAAATGATGAAACTCTAGAAACGAAGGGGAGCCTTGGTGTGGAAATATCACCATCTGTTAAGATCCATGAGAAAGGAGAGAGCAAAGGGTAGCTATAACCTACTCAGATTTCATCTTTCCAATTTGCGATCACTTTTTTTCCTTGCCCTCTGTCAAGTAAGATGCTGAGATAAGGTTTTTCATTGCTGCTAGATATGAGTGTGATGTAGAAATTCCACTTCCTTGTCAAAGTGGGACAGAACAGAAGGTATATCTTCTTTTAGCATACGGTTTTTTTAATATATATACATATATGCATATTAAAGTTTGAACTGCCGTTAGATGTTTGCTTGATGTTCTGGATTCATGTATAACGTTTGAATCAGAGCTCAATGCAGGAACAGAAATGAAAGGTCCAAGGTTGAGGAGGGAAAAGCTATAAATAGAGGAGAGTAAGGTGGGGATAATCTAAGCAGGTGGGAAAACTAGCTATGTTGTTCAATTTGTTTAGCTAGAAGGCTAATTCCAATTTCTATTTCTTTTATCAAATTTTGAAATGTGAAGAATGACAGGCTTACCTCTATATTTGATGATTTAACCAAATATACAGCATTTGGATCTTTGAAATTAACAATAACTGCTTCAATTGCACATGAGAAAATACTCTCCAAATCAGAGGATTTGTTTACAAGACAACAGTTCTATTACAATTGAAAACTATACTCTGTGTAGTATAGAGCAAAATGTATGCTGAAAAAGCATTTCTTCAACACTAGTAACCTACAAAAGATAGAACATGACAAATAAGTCCAAGAAAATATGTTTTATTGTCTTTATAAGGCTAAAAAAAATATGCCAATAATATTATATATATATATATATATATATATATATATATATATATATAAGGCTTTATGGTCTAAAATGAAACCCATTATGTATCCAAGATTAATTTATTTTTGGTAAGGGTACATCAAACTTGACATTAGTCCTTGTTTTTTTTTTTTTTTTAAATAATTCCTGATTAGTAACTTTCTTTTTCATTTAGTCTGTTGCTTACAATTATGTAGCAATTGGAAAGGTTCCTTGAGTTTGAATAATCTTTGATCGACTTTTGTGTCAGTTTTGGGTTAGGGTTTTTTAATTTTTTCTAGTCAATTTGGTTGATCTCCAAATATGGATCAATGTTTTCTCATGTGACTTTGCTAAGAAATAGCCTTTAGTTTTGCGTTAGGCTCGAGGTTAGGCCCTTTCATTTCTCTGTAGCTTTTTGTCAGGCTGGCTTGGGCGTTTGGCATGTTGAGCAGTTAAATAGCTGACAATAAAAAATTATGTGTTGTCCTTTCTGTTAACACTAGCTGATATCTGATATTTGATCAACATTAAGTGAAACGTGATAACAAAATATGAAACGTTTTAATGAGAGAAGCATGAAAATCTTCAGCTATGATTATAGTTTTTGTTTGCAAAACTATAATCTGAAGTTGAAAGTTTTAGCTTTTTAACTTTGTTTTATTTCTATTTGCAAATGTTAATTTGTGTTATTGTTTTCCGTATGAATGATGCATTCACCTTGTCAGTTGCATGCGAGGGGACAGGTTCACACGAATATATTCTTTCTGTTTCTTTAGGTTAATATGTTAATTCTTTTCTGCTAGGTTTAAGTTTATTTGACATTCATTTGCGCTAAAATTATGTTTGTTTGCCTTTTTTTGTTTGTTTGTAGGTCTTAGCTTTTAGGGACATAGATTATCTTGACATTCATGAAAAGGGAACTGCATTTCTTACTTTAAGTCTTCATTTCCTTTTGCATATTTCTGAGATGGTCAATCCTTCTAAATGAAAATTTATGGGTATGTGATCAGGAATTTAATCACCTTGTTTTCAATATATAGGTCTCAACAAATTTTGGATAGAGAATTGGTTCGTGTTCTTTTTGTTCTGGTCCTACTGGGCCATTGGTTTTTTGCTACTTGGAATAGTGGTCCTGGTTTTTTGGGCTTGGGAATGGGCATGGTTTTGGGGTTTCTGCTCAGTTACTGTGTCTTGTGATAATGGGCTTTTTTTTCGTAGTTTATTCTCAATCTCATTTTTTCCCTTTACTCTCTCCTTTATTCTGCCCGTCTCATTTCAAATTTTTCCTCTTATGTTTTTTAGCTTTTTTGTAACCGACGCCTAAAGGAATGCAAGGACACTGCCGTTTCTGGTTTTGGGATTTTTGGAATCCCTTCATAAGGTATGAATCTTTGCTTCGTTCTCTGTTTTTAATTTAAGAACTATGCTTTTGTACTTCTATTTCTTGGTTTATTTTATGGTTTTTGGTTTTCAGGTTTAGAAATCACTGTTTCTATTCGTTGTTTCTTTTGTTTTTTTTTTTTTTTTAATTTATTACTCAATACACCTGTTGGTTGGTCGGCAAATTCTGTTCATTCTGCATTCTCCCGGAAGCCAAACAGGAGACTTAAACGTTATTTATTTCGAAAATTTTCTATTCTGTGCAGAATTTTAATTGTCATGCTGTAGATATTTTTCTTTCTTATTCTGTTCCGGCTCTATCCCTGTCATATTCCGACTCGGAATAAGCTATTCCCTTGTTGTCGTGGCGTTTCTTATTCCGGTTCAGAATTTTTAGGTACCGGTTTATGTGTTTTAGTGGCCGGTTCAGGTACTTTTTCTGGTCTGGACCGGGCAATCTGTCATGGTTATTCCGCCTAGGGATGCCCCATTCCAGGGTATCCCGGTTCACTGTTTTCCCGTATAGGAGTATCCCGGCCAGGTATATCCTATTCTACGGATATCCCGATTCCCCTCTTTTTTTCCTAATGGCTCTTTACCTTCTTTGTAATTTAAAGAAGGTTTTAATTATTCTTCAGCCTTTTCAAATCCCCTCCCTCCTCCATCGTTGAAATTTCTCTCTCTTCCATTCATAGCTTTTTCATTAAATAAAAAATTAAATAAAAAATAATAAATTAAATAAAAATAACAATTTAATAATTCAAATAAAATACTAAGTGACCGTTAAAATGGCCCGAAACTGATTTACTAAGTGAGCGTTTATTAAATCTCTCTTCAATTCTATTATCCGTTTTCTTTCTCTCTCTCTCGGTCTCCCTCTTTTGTTTTCTTTTTCTTCCTCATTTCTTCTGTTTTCATAACAAATCATCAAATATATTTCTTCAATCCAAATCTCCTCCCATTTCTTTATCGATTCTCTCTCTCGGTCTATTTTCAATTTCTTTCCTCCCATTTTTTTAGCTTTGGGTAACCAAAGGCCAAAAAAAACACACACGCTACACTCTGTTTTTTGTGGTATTTGAAATCCACTGCTTCATCGGGGACTGATTTTGAGGTTGAATCTTGAACTTTGTCTTCGTCTGTCTTTGCCTTTTCATTTCTATTTTGGTTTCAGATCAATGGTTTTTTTTTTTTTGGCTTCTATTTCGGTGGGTTCACTTCTCTGCCGTTTCTTTATTGCGATTTTTGTAACCCCTGCTTCATTGGAGACTGATTTCAGGCATGTTTACTTTGAACCATATATGCTTTGGTCCTAGGACAAAGAAATGCTTTGCATATTCATTTCACTAGTAATACTTCCTATTGATTCTCTTTGATATACGAAATGTTGGACATCTATATGTATTTCTACTTGCAGAGTATGCAAAACAATCAGTTCACCTTATTGCAAGTGAAGGACTGGGGCATATCTTCCCCTTGCTGATATGGTTGATTTTTCTGCTGAAAGCGCCTATCACGGTTCTCCCTTTATTCTCTCCTCATTTCCCCTTTTTTTCTACTATTTTACTTCTTTCTCTTGTTTTCTTTTCTCTCTTTCTCCTTTATTGTCCTTTCTAACAAACCGCTGCCGCTGCCCCCACACATTCCAGCGTCTTGCCTCCGATTAAAGGCAGCTTCCTTCCCAGCATTCGAAATTTAAATTCTCATATTATCCAATCCATAGCTCCCCATTTCTTCGGTGATTCTCTCTCACTGGGTATCCACGGGCCAAAAAAAACACACGCTACAGTTGGAAGAGAGCTTTCGTGAGAGAGAAACCCTAAGTTTTCTCTGGCGTTTCTGGTTTTTGTGATTTTTGAAATCCGCTGGAGACTCATTTCAGGTATCAGTCTCTTTTTTAGTTTCAGCTCCATGCTTTTTTTACTTGTATTTCAGTGGGTTTTTCTTATGGTTTTTGGTTTTCAACTTTAGAAATCACTGTTTCGTTCCGTCTTTCAAATCTATAGATGTCGGTCTTGTTCTTAATTTTTGTTTGTTTATCGTCTACTATATGTTGTTCTTTATTTTTGGATTGTTTGTTTCCCTCTGTTTAATATTATAGCTTTTGTGTTATTTTCTATTTCTTTTAAATCTTTGCTTAGCAGAATGCTAATTGCCTAAACAGAAAGCATCAGTATGTAAATTGTTTACTGCATCTGTGTTGGCTTGATTTTAGTTCTAGGAACCCGGTGGGAGTTGTGACGCGTGTAGAGTTTATTTGGTAGTTTTTCTGGATGGTAATAATAGGACTTTTTAATTCGTTGTGAGTTGTGACATTCTGTTTCTTGAGAAAAGTCTGTACTTTAGTTTTAAAAAAAAAAAAAAAATCTAATTGGGATGCTTGTTAATATTTATAGTAATTGAAGAATTGAAGAATTTCAACCGATTTGCTAATTGCAAAGGTTTTTGTCGATTTGGGTTTCATGATAATATTCGGTGGAGATTGTCATGATTCGTGTATGCATTTATGTTTTCTTTAAAATAGTTTTGAATGGATGTCATCGATGAACTTAGTTGGGATTGTTTGTGTTCTGTTGGAATTGAATACATAAAAGCAACCTATTTAGGACTTATAAAAGCCCAAAATGATAAAGGGCAAAAGCCGAAAGGGGTAGTATATAAAACAAACATAGTTCTTGTTGAAGGTATGCCTTTTTTTGATCTGTTTTCCTTTTTGTTCTCTCAATTACTCAACTACTCTACTACTATAAATTTAGGGAGACAAGATGTTTGGGAGTATGATTTGGTACTTTTCAACGAAACCCAAGCTGAAAATGAAGCCAATCGAGTTGAAAACGTCGCCAGAACAAACGCAGACCATAACCAGAGTCATCTTTGACATTCTCAAGGAGCATGGGCCCCTCACCGTTGGTGATACTTGGGAACGAGTCAAGGTCAGTTGTTTAGTAGACTATAATCTGTATACATTGTGTGTCTATATTTGTTGTTTCCACATCTAATTAAGCTAAGCCCAAGAGTGAAGTAAGGGCAGTGCAGTTTTATTGTTCCATAATTTTAGGATCTTGAATTCCATGCATTATTTTTTTTTGCATGCTTTACTTGCCTGTGCTCGACATAATGGAGTAGAAATGTGTTTATGAGTTCAGGAGGTTGGGTTGTGAGGACTTACAAGCAAGAGGCACATGAAGATCTTGCTGAGATGGATGAGAGGGAGACAAAAGATTAGGCTAATATGCAACCATGTGGGGCCTCACAAACAATTTCTGTATACAACTTGGTTCAGAAAACCAAGCATCAGCCACACTAGAGCTGTCCATAATTCCTCAACTTCTACAACTAGTTTTTCTGTCGATACTTCTAGTCCAAAGTCGTCTTCAGGTTAGGTTGTAGCACGCCTGTGCTGGCTGCAATACCATCGATTTCAGGACATGTACTGTTTTTTGCAATAGTGTAATACAATTGTTTTGTTGTCATGTTGTGGAAACTTTACCCTCTTCTTCCCATATATTTTCGATTTTAATGTACAAATTCCAAGTTCGATTACTTATCATCATTTCTGCCATTCAGATGGCTCTATAAGAAAATAAAAAAAAAAGTAAAAGAGCTAAGAATTTATTGAGAAATCTCGGGAAACAAACAAATTGAGAAGGATCAGAGGAACCTTAATTATATATTTTTTTATTTCCCTTTTTGGTTCATCAATTGAAGCTTTTCCAATTGCCAATAGTAATCTCCCTCGAAGAATCATCAAGGTTCCACTTTCTATCTTCCTCTGATCCTTCTCGATTTTCCCGATATTTCTCAATAAACTCTTAGTTCTTTAACTTTGTTTTTCATTTTCTTCGTTCTTAAAGTTTAGTTTAGTAACTCAAGTTTTTCTGGCTGTGATGAATCAAAATCCTCAGCTATTTATTTTACGATCATCTTCTGATATTGAAGAAAGCATTACCTCTTTTTCTTCTTTGTTTGAATTTTGTTCATTTTTCATTCTTTAATTTTGGTTTCTTTATCTTTGATCTAAGTAGGGCCAAACAGCTTACCTTCCCAAATCCGAGCTAGCTCTTGAAAACCATGAAAAAGTTAAAAAAAAAGAAAATCAAAAGCCCTTGGGCCTCAGTACCGCCGAACCCTGTTAATAGCCTGCTTCCCTTAAATATTTAGACCATGGAACAACAAAGATAATTCATTTGCTTAATCAAATTTGGCATCTCTTATATCAACCTCAAATTTGGTATCTCTTATATCAACCTAAAATGAAGGTAAAAGTTCTTTGCAGGAAGCTGTATGACTAGGTTCAATACGATCTCAAAGAAATAGCTTTCCCTTCTTCATTGCATGATCCTCCCCACATCAAAAAGCGCCGCAAATTGACTTGGCACGAGCGCTTCTTGGTACTTTTCTTTTCCAATTTCTCTTCCGCAGTAAAAGTTTTGTTTGCTTATTGATTTCTGGGTTTTAATGATGAGTGCTGTTAGATTCTGGGTTTCCCCCCTTCCTTTATATAATTGTATATTTTTTATGGTTTATGTGATGGAGAAGCTATATTAGTACTGGATTGTAGTTTAGATATTACTGCCAGTTTAAGGAGCATGGCTCTTTCATTTCTCCATCAGAGTAAAATAGTGAGCTTGGTTTGTTAATTAACCTCTTTTTTTTTTTTTCCTTCTATTTTTGTGTCGTTGCTATTGCTGTAAGCAGAACATTTTCGAATTCTGAAGCCTTTTTTTGGAAGAAGAAATTGAATAGTTTTTTACTTTAAATCAAGAACGTCTGTTTGGAAGTACTTTACGTTTGAACTATTAGCAATATCGACTCAAATATGATGATTTTGCCACTTCCTTTTTATAATATATATATATTTGCTTTTGTTCCATTGAACAAATTTTAAAGAAGCATAATGGAAATTTGAAATTTCACAGATGCTAGCTGGTGATCAGGGTGGAAATTAGATCATTGGGATATTGAAATGATCAAATGACTTTTATGTACTGTTCTACTTACTTGATGGTTAACTTAACCACTTGAATGTCAAATAATGCTCAATTTGCCTATGCATTAGGGAATAAGAGGCATTTATTTTTAGTATATAAGTAGTAAAAACCTGTCATCCTTCTTTAGGTCTTGAAGGAGGCCTCTAGGTTTTATGTTGCAAGTTTGGTAAGGGATATTGGTCCTGATCTTAGACCAAACGATTATAAGGATGATGATGGGACTGAAGGTAAATCCAATGGAGATAAGAGTAGGAGTACAGAGACAGAAGGTAAATCCAATGGAGATAAGGTAAATCCAATGAAGGTAAATCCTCTCTCGTTAACTCTCCCATTTCTTCACCATCTCTTTCTCTTCAAATTTGTCATCTCCACCTTCTCAATCGTTTCTGGCTATTTATTTATTTATTTATTTATTTTTTTTGTGATATTGAAATCACTTGCTTCATCCATAGATTTTGGGTTTTCAGCCCTATGAAATATTGTTTCGGTTCGTCTTTTCAAATCTTTGGATGTCGGTGTGGTTGTTCTTGTTGGATGCTTTGGGAAAGAAAGAAACTCTGGTTCTACAAGATTTCACCAGCAATGGCCTCTCTTTTGCAGTCAACTACTTTATTATTCATATTATCTATTACATTGATTCTTGTCCCTAATAGACACGCTATTCCCTTCATCGTATTGCACGGTAATGTTCTTATCCCAATATCTTTTCTTTTCAATTTTAATGTTCTTATGCACTATCCCATGGCTTAAATTCATTCTTTAATGCCCTAAAACTTGAGATAAATTGGGATTAGATGTCAGTTTAACCTGATACCCATATTTCTTTTATTAACTTCAGTTCTAGTGAAATTGTTTAAGCAATTGTGCCTTTGTATAAATTGTTAAAATTCGTTAAATGTGCGGGTTAAACAGGATTAGATGCCAGTTTAACCTGATACCCATATTTCTTTTATTTGATATCGTATAATATTGATTGTCAAAGCAGTAGTAATTGTATTTTGGTTTTCTAATAATCTGGTTTGTTCGCAAGGTCGATTATTGTACAATGCATCACGGATTCCCCAAGCTTAAACATACCGATTCCTTTTCATCCATGATTATTGAAATTACCCTAGGACTAAATTGTGAAATTATCCAACTTTATGCTAGCTTAAACATACCGATTCCTTTTCATCCATTCAACAAATCAACACGTTCACACTCATACACACATCAACCATTTCCATCTCAATATAATACTCAAAGTTAGTTACATATAACTATCTGAAAATACTCAACCATAACAAACAAATACTCAACATGATTCTTTGCCTGGCAAGGTTGACCATTTACCTTTCTATTCCACCTGAATCTAAATAAATTTGAATCATGTCTAATGCCGCGTGAATACTATCATATTTTAGGAAAGAGGACAACCTATTGATTTAGCAAGCAAGAAAACCTTTCAACACAAAGGATCTGTTTTCTTATACCGGTACATTTTGTGTTGTATTTGCTGGCTTGCTATAGCCACTTTGGTGTACCATGCAATGTTAATTTCTTATATATGAAAACTTTTACTGGAAAGGGATGGGAGCTATTTTTTCGTTTAAACGTTGAAGTTTTGCAATATGATTGATATCATGTTTATCTTAGTGGCCTGAGGCTTCAGGCTTCAGTCAGAGTACCAGATCTAAGGCCGCAGTCTTTGCCTGGCTGCTAATGTTCTGGATCTAACCTATTATCATTTGTTGTCACATGAACTAGTAGTGCATTACATTTCACTTATTATCCGCTTCTATTTATTCTTGAACCATGTCAAAACCCTTTTGGCTTAATTAAAATTAATTTGAATGGATAAGGTTCCATCTTAAACTATGTCTATATCAAGCCTATGAAATGTAATGTTTCACATTTATTGCAAATTGTTTTGGATGATTAATGTGTCTGCTTGTCATTATCTTGAGACTTACATGGATTATGCAAGACCTTTTTATACTTCTGTTATTCTTGATTAATGCATCTGCAGTTTTATGTGGTCTTTACTGGGGTCCAAATGTTTGACTTTGTAGAAAAAATGTAATTCACTGATTAGATATCTCTGTACAGGCTATTGCAGCAATGATGTGTGCTCAGGAGGCCGATCCTACCAATCTGGAAGTACTTCTTGCTCTTGGTGTGAGTCATACAAATGGTTAGTGAATGCTTATTATCCCTTTAATCAAGATGAGATTAAAATTTTGAGTGTCAAAACAAATAATACTGTTTGAAAAGTTCAGAATTGGAACAGACTGCTGCTTTAAAGTATCTGTATGGATGGTTACGTCATCACCCAAAGTATGGTACTCTTGCACCACCAGAGATCGCTAATTTTTTGTATTATGCTGTTGTAAGTTCACTAGGGTATAATTCTTTGTTTTTTTGGTTGGTTTTTGTCTTTTGGAACAATGCCTTGATATTGCAATCTTGGTTTGAGTGTAAGCCGCTTCCTCTAATGTTACTGTGGGATAGTTTGCTTATGTTGTGAATGCTGTGATTACAAGGGTGTCTTTTTGCATATGATTTCCATGACTGCAGTGATTATATTTTGGACTTAAGAGTTTTACGTACGGTGACAGGAAATAATTTTCCTTACGACTACTAGAGCCTTATCCCTAACATTACATTTTGGAAATGTTATTGTTATATTCTGGTGTTAATCGAAGTGTTTATTGTTATATTCTGGTGTTAATCGAAGTGTAGGTTGCTAGATTATTCAATGAAGCTGCTCAGATGTCTCCTGAGGATGCTGATGTACACATTGTCCTTGGTGTTCTGTATAATTTGTCGAGAGAATATGATAAGGCCATTGCATCTTTCATAACTGCTTTGAAACTTAAACCTAATGATTATTCTCTTTGGAACAAGCTTGGTGCAACACAAGCCAACAGTGTGCAGAGTGCTGATGCAATATTAGCTTATCAACAGGTAGCCTCTACATGATTCCCCCTTGAATAGTGGTGGCCTATCTGTATACCGCCTGATATGTTAATTTCATGATTACTTTTTTTATAATTAAAAATTTATTTTCCCTATCCTAAAATTTTGGGGTTCTCTTTACTAAGTTGGAGTACCTGTACTGTGTGAAATTCAAAATATATGAGTATTAGGATTTTACTAAGGATCAATTTGTATGGTGTGTTGCTCACTATTTTGCATGTTAGGCCACAATAAAAAAAATGAATTATGAAGGTGTTGACAATGTTGGCAAGGGTGCTGTAACTACCTGAACCATTTGAGGTGCAAGATGTAAAAAGAGCACTTTTTTGAGTAAGTTAAGGTGAATATGTAAATTTGTGCTTCTTGAATCAAGGGGGCTTTTTCGCTTCTATACAAAAAAGTGTGCCTAGGACTTGGCTTGTGCTTAATCAATTGAAAGGATGGCATAAAGAAATGCAAAACATGTGACAACCCAACATGTCAATCTTCTGTGTGCCAAATTCATATGGGTTGCATCATCTTTTCCTCTATTTCTCTTCTTTCTTATCTTTCAATGGTAAAGTGATGCATTGGTGTGTTATACAGCCCTCTTGTAGGGTTGAATTATTTACTTGCTCCATTTTTGTAACCTTAGGCTGCTAAAAAGATTCTCCAAATAACATGTTGCACCTAGTTGGACCTTAGAAGACAAACTAGCTCTTCTGTTAAGCTCCATGTAATTAGTTATTTGATTTCTTGAAGCTATTGGTTAATTTAGATGATTTGATTTTGCACTTCCTCAATTTACATATACCCTTGATCATCTCTTTCAAAATGCCTTTTTTAATGCATTCAGATCTTGCATATGCAGTTTGATTTGTTTAGCCTCTGTTACTGAGATTGTCCATTTAAAATTATTTGATGATGAACTTCCCTTTGCCTGTGGTGGCCATATTTTCAGCACTATTGAATTTAGTCTTTTGGTCTATGTCTGGATCTTTAGGCACTAGATTTGAAGCCAAACTAGGTGCGTGCTTGGGCAAACGTGGGTTTTAATTGTGCAGAATTTTAATTGTCATGCTGTAGATAATTTTCTTTCTTATTCTGTTCCGGCTATATCCCTGTCATATTCCGACTCGGAATAAGCTATTCCCTGGTTATCCCGGCGTTTCTTATTCCGGTTCAGAATTTTTAGGTACCGGTTTATGTGTTTTAGTGGCCGGTTCAGGTACTTTTTCTTGGCTGGACCGGGCAACCTGTCATGCTTATTCCGCCCAGGGATATCCCGGTTCACTGTTATCCCGTATAGGAGTATCCCGGTTCAGGTATATCCTGTTGTAGGGATATCCCGATTCCCATCTTTTTTTTCTAATGGCTCTTTACCTTCTTTGTAATTTAAAGAAGGTTTTAATTATTCTTCAGCCTTTTCAAATCCCCTCCCTTCTCCATCGTTGAAATTTTTCTCTCTTCCATTCATAGCTTTTTCATTAAATAAAAAATAATAAAATTAAATAAAATAACAATTTAATAATTCAAATAAAATACTAAGTGACCGTTAACATGGCCCGAAACTGATTTACTAAGTGAGCGTTTATTATCCGTTTTCTTTCTCTCTCTCTCGGTCTCCCTCTTTTGTTTTCTTTTTCTTCCTCATTTCTTCTGTTTTCATAACAAATCATCAAATATATTTCTTCAATCCAAACCTCCTCCCATTTCTTTACCGATTCTCTCTCTCGGTCTATTTTCAATTTCTTTCCTCCCATTTTTTTAGCTTTGGGTAACCAAAGGCCAAAAAAAAAAACACACACGCTACACTCTGTTTTTTGTGGTATTTGAAATCCACTGCTTCATCGGGGACTGATTTTGAGGTATGAATCTTGAGCTTGGTATGAATCTTGAACTTTGTCTTTGTCTGTCGTTGCCTTTTCATTTCTATTTTGGTTTCAGAGCAATGGTTTTTTTTTTTTTTTTTTTGCTTCTATTTCGGTGGGTTCATTTCTCTGCCGTTTCTTTGTTGCGATTTTTGTAACCCCTGCTTCATTGGAAACTGATTTCAGGTATGATCTTTGCTTCAACATTTGTCTTTTGCTTTTTTCATCTCTTTTTTGGAGTGTGGTGTGTTTAGCTATGTGTGTTTGCAGCCTTTGGTCTGACCAAATTAAAGTCTCTTCTTTCCTTTCCCTTTTATCTCACTTAAGATAATGCTTTAAACTTTTTCGGCTGGCTTTCTTTCTAATATGACAGTCCAGATAGCCTACTGGTCTCGTGTATAAAAAACTGCTTTCTAGTCTGATGTCCTGCAAAAGAAAAATCTCTGATTGGCTGGATTATAATTACTGTGAAACTGGTATCCCAATTGTTAAGTCAACCATCAGGAAATCGGCACACATGGATGACTTTAATTAAATAATTCCCTGGAAACTGTACAATAATTAGTTTAATTGATCAGTCTGAGGTATGTGACTTAAATTTTTCATAGGATGGATGATCTCTTTACAGTCAATCATCCAGGACAGATGTTTGAGTTTTCATGTTGTCCTTCGTAAATTCTCTGGTCTCTAGAACATTACTTGGACTAATAAATTAGCTTTATGGTTAAAAGGGTGTGTTCTTTACATCTGTAAGTGTTCTCGTTTTTCTTAATGTCGGTTCGAAGCTGTTTGAAGAATCTCATATCTTCCAGGATAGCATCTTATCTGAAAAAAAGTGGCTTCTGATTTTGTGTAATTCATATTTTAAGCAGCTTTTGGAAGATGTTGCTTTCTTTTTGTGGTAAGTGATTCAAGTAACAGAGTTCTATTTAAGCAGCCATTGGTTAATGACTTCGGCTTATATCGTATTAGTTTGCATGAATTTGATTCTTTGAACAATCTTCTTGTGGTTTTTTTGGTTTAATTCAAAATTTTCTGAATCACAATGTGAAAAAGTTATGCTCTAATTTTCCGAACTGTCATGATATAGGTATTTTAGGGGAAGCCTACTCTCTGTTTACTGGTAAGTTTAATCTTGAGTGTTAAATGAGGTTGATATTCTTTAATCTACAGTTTATATAAATTTAAGGTCAGGGAATAGCTGTTTCCAATTTCTTGAACACTTGGCTGTTTTCATTTAATTACGGTTAATAAATATTTAAGGCCACTTTCCTTATACAACTGCTGTTTGATTTCCTTTTTCAAGGAAAAATGCAGTTTGTATGGCATTGTTGTGTGTTTTCTAATCGAATCGAAAGTAAGAGACTTTGGGATCAATTAACATCAATTTTAACTAGAAGAACATGGTCATATTTGGAAGAAAAAGTCTGCCATTTTATATGGTGCTAAGGTGGTGCATATTAGTCCGTCCATGGATCAATGCATATTTAGTTTTCTTTTTCACACTGCTAGGTGCTTGCACTCTTCAGTAAGGATCAGGGTAGATTTTCTTTAAAATAGTTGAGTGGAGCTCATTGATGAACTTAGTTGGAATTGTTTGTGTGCCGGTGCTTATATGATTTGGAAATGGTTTTTGATTGAAATATTCAGGTAACATCTAAATGCATGGGATGGCTGGAATTAGGGATGCAATTTAACTGAAAAGGTTGTTTTATATTACAAAGTAGTTACGAGTAGTTATTGTGTTGCATTAGAAGATGTTAACTATGAGTTGTTTTCTTTCTTATGAAGAATGCAGTATATTTGCCTTTTTTGATCTTACAATGACAGTTTTTGTGCGAAGTTTTATATTTGAATCGTATTACTGGTTTATTTTTCTAAAAATCCAGATTACTCATCTTCTGCGTTGGTATTGTTAATTATGTAGAAAATGAAGGCTTCTTTTTTGAGGAAGTCGGCCATTCATATCAACCCAAGGTATCTCTCTACAATCTCATGGTTTTGTTTGGAATAACATTGATGCGTGTTGTTTTATTTGATTGTTGTTTTCTAAATTGTCAAAAGTAAAGTAAATTTTCTTTGGATCAAATTTAATTTTTAAAAGATTAGTAAAATATTTTTGACCAAAACAATTTAATTTTGAAGCAATTGTTTTAAAAGAAAATAATTTTAATAAACTTTAATTTAATTTAAATTTTAAGGATTGTTTTAAAATTTTTTTAAACCGGATCATTAGGTTCAAGCATTACACACCACTTAAAAGCTACAAAAGTTAGACGAAGTAAAAAAGACAATATAAGTGGAAATGATCCGGAAGTCTCTAAACCCTAAACCCATTCATTTCTTTCAGTGGTATGTTTTCAGTGCTTTATTCGATATGTAGGTTTCTCTACCAATGCATCATCTGCAAATTTGAAAGGACATGCTAATGTGTTTTTTACCAGGGAACTATATCTAACTCCTTGTGCTATTGCAGATGGATATACCTTCCAATTTAGCTTTATCTTTCCTTTTCTTTCAGCTACTATATCGTGCTTTTAGTAGTCTTTACATGCATGTCACCTTTTAGCCTGCTTTTCTTGCATAACACAATTAATGAGCTAAAACATACAGGAACAAGCTCAGTTAACATCTGTAGATCAAATGAGAGGGGGAAATATAGAAAGTTTGGCTGCAATTCAGCAGACTAGGATGCTTGCACATTCACTCTCTCAAAACAGTGATCCTAAGTTTCGGATTATTTAAAACTGTTTGGCTAAATACTTGCAATGTGTCAAGATAGCTCTTAATGATACAATCGTTACTATGCATGAGTTAATATATGCACTTATGTGCTGTATATCAGCGACAGTACAATGGAGGTGCTTCTTGGGCTGATGAATTTGCTCATGATGAGGCAAGTAGAGATATTGTGGAAGCTAAAGAAGCTTATAGATTAATATGTCCTGATAATCAGTCATAAATTCCGTTTAGCAGTTTCCTCCTTTTTTTTTTCTTCTGCCTTGCCCACGTCGACTAAAATGGAACTAACATCACTGACCTTAGGTAGTAATCTCATTCACCAACCCTAGGTGGTTGAAACTAGTTTTGATGATTTGAGAATGTCCCAAATGACAATGATGGTTTGGTTAGTGCTATTATCTATATATCTACTATAATTTAGCAAATAAAGTGTGAATGACTAATGATTCTGTCTTAGTACATCTTCAGTTGAACTTTTAAATCAACTAAACCTGTAAATCTTATATGAGACTATCTATATTTGTTATTTATAAAATATGCTACTCACCGTTTTGGTGGTTCTTAGTATTTCTATTGGCTAAACCAATGGGTCATGGAGTTTGCTACTAAATTGAGCAGGGAGAGCTTATTGATTATAATAAGTTAGAAGATAAACTGTCACTGATGATTCTTGTAATTGCATATCTTTGTTTGGTATTAAACCAGGTAAAAACATTGTAAAAACATTGTAATTTGTATAAATGTTCTTATTATACAGAATCTGCTACTCTGGTTGGTGGTTCTTTGATGTTCTTCAACCTGATCAATGGGCTGAGGAGTTTGCTACTGTATGAGAACAACTAGGGTCTTTTGATTTGTTTATTCAGGATACAAAGTGCAACTAATGATTCTGCGTGTTATGTATTATTTTGAGACTCTTAAACCGTGCTAAGCTCTTATTCTTAGTTGAAATATTCTAATTTTCTTCATTTCATTAAATGTTCTTGACCTGATGGTTAATAGGTTTTCCGTGGACCTGACCATTGGGCCAATGAATTTGGTGCTGAGAGATTGCAACAAGAGTCTGTCGATGATCAATGGGTCAATGAATTCTCAAAGTTGCATGTTGATGACTGGGCAGAAGAATTTGGTCGTCAAGTTGGTGAGGGGGCTTTGGTAGATAGTTCGACTGATAAGTGGGCAAATTCATATGATGAGTAAGTCTGGTAGCCTTGAAGTTCACTTTATAACCTCTCTTAATTCTACATGAATGTTTTGGTTGTGAAAACTTGTAGGTTCCTCAGCGGTCGGACGCTTCAAGGGGTGTCTATGTATTTTCTGATATGAATCCATATGTTGGTCACCAAAATCCTTTAAAAGAAGGTCAAGAGCTATTCAGGAAAGGACTTTTGAGTGAAGCAGTGCTTGCCCTAGAGGCTGAAGTTATGAAAAATCCTGAGAATGCTGAAGGTCGGAGATTGCTAGGAATAACCCATGCTGAAAATGATGATGACCAGCAGGTAATCCACTTTGCTCTAGTTTGTCAGAGTTGGATAGTTCATGTGTATTCTTACACCAAAAGGCATTGTTTTTGTGTTCTTTAATACTACAAGAATTTATATTAAGAGATGTGACTGGTTGTCTAGTTCAGCCATCTGTTCAGCATCTTTGGTTATGATTCTTTGCCTGGCAAGGTTTAACATTTACCTTTCTATTCCACCTAAATCTAAATCATTTTTAATCTTGTCTAATGCCCTGTGAATACCATCATATTTTATGAAACAGAACAGCCTATTGATTAAGCAAGCAAGAAAACCTTTTGAACACAAAGGATCTATTTTCTTGTACCGCTACATTTTGTGTTTTATTTGCTGGCTTGATATAGCCATGTTGGTGTACCATGCAATGTTCATGTCTTATATATGAAAACTTTTACTGGAAAGGGATAGGAGCTATTTTTTCGTTTAAACATTGAAGTTTTGCAATATGATTGATATCATGTTTATCTTAGTGGCCTGAGGCTTCAGGCTTCAGTCAGAGTACCAGATCTAAGGCCGCAGTCTTTGCCTGGCTGCTAATGTTCTGGATCTAACCTATTATCATTTGTTGTCACATGAACTAGTAGTGCATTACATTTCACTTATCATCGCTTCTATTTATTCTTGAACCATGTCAAAACTGTTTTCGCTTAATTAAAATTAATTTGAATGGATAAGGTCCCATCTTAAACTATGTTTATATCAAGCCTATGAAGTGTAATGTTTCACATTTATTGCAAATTGTTTTGGATGATTAATGTGTCTGCTTGTCATTATCTTGAGACTTACATGGATTATGCAAGACCTTTTTATACTTATGTTATTCTTGATTAATGCATCTGCAGTTTTTTTTTTTTTTTTTTTTTTTGAGCAAAAAGACCACAGAGGGTCAAACAATTTTATTACGACACATCATTAATAACATTCTTATGGATTTCCGAAGGATAATCCATATCGAAAAACAAGTCACTTCTGTTTTTTATAGCAATTTTACATAAAGTGTCAGCTACAGTATTACACTAGCGGTTTGTCCATTGAAATTGAATCAAATTAAAATTTGAGAAAGCATCACAATTAAAATCTCTTTCTTCTGGCGAATCTCAATGCGCTGCTGGTTCAGCGGCTTCGTTGATCAAATCTCTTTCCTTTCCCATCTCCCTAATATGGGTATCAGTTTCTCTTGTTGATCAGTTTGGAGCAAAAAAAAAAAAAAAAAAAAAAAAAAAAAAGGCTAGTTTTGGTGAGATTAGTTTCTATTAATTAAAATTTTGAATCCGAGGGTTTTGTATTTGTATTTTTTTTGCTTATGCTGACTTGATGTCTCAGAGGAGGGATTTAGATGCTGCATCAACTAGCAGTTTCGCCAATGGCGTTACTTCCACGGCCACTGTGCCTACGACCATGGCTTATTTGCCGCAAACTGTTGCTTTATGCAAGCTTCGGCATGCTGCCTTTGAAGCTTCCACGCCAAGTGGACCTTCTGATAGTGGCCTTGTTTCCAAATGGCGCCCTAAGTACAGAGTAAGTCCTTTCCTTTCTATCTTGTTTTCTTCTTTTTTTTGCTTACCATTCGTTTGACTGATTATATCTAATAATGGGTTTAAGAAAAAAAAAAAAATTTACACTGCAGTAGGAAAAGATGGGATTGTGCAAATAATTAGAATTTCCTATTAATATTCGGAAGTAAGAAAATTTGACTTCGTTTAGAGGTTATTAGAAATGTTGCTAAGTTGGTTCATATCTATGCCATTTTGGGTCTAGAACTAAAAATTTAATAGGGCTTTAGTACAATGGATAGAAGGGAGGGGGATTTTTAGATGTGCTAGCATAACATTATGGAATTAGTACTGTCAATTAAGTTTGAAATCCTTGAATTTGATGTGGTCACCTAGCCATGGAAGACATGAAGACATTGTACTCCTCCGGATCAAAGCATTAGAGTCTGGAAGAGTTCAATACTTTGTACATTAAGTAATCTGCTGTTGTTTTTACCATCCCAGTATGTCATTTGCCTTGTGATGAACTACTGACTAAGGAATATATTTTGAATGGTTGGTTGTTGATGTATTTGCACACTAGAGCCTTCAGAGTATAAACTCAATTCTTTTAATCCTTTTTAATTTCATTTGTCGTAAAGTAACAATTCCCATACCTTCTCCTGTAGCTTAGTGTTTTGAACATTCCATGGTGAAATGTATTCTATTTTTACCTTTTAGATTTTGACATGAATTTTGAATCTAAAAGCAAAATAATGCAGAATACAAATAATTTGAAATAGTGTTATACTATACCAAATTTGTTAGCATTCTACTTCCTAAAGTGTGCATTAAAAAGACTGTTTTTATCTTTCAGCAGCCTCTTTGCTCGGGTTTCTTTGCAATACATTAAGTAATATTTTCTTTCTTGGAACTGAATTTGATTCTTAGATAATAGTATGTTTTGTCTTGATATGTTGTGCTTGACCATATTCACTTGACTTACGACTTCATATGCAGATGAAGACAGGATGTGTGGCCCTAGTTTTATGTTTAAATATCAGTGTTGATCCACCAGATGTAATAAAAATATCTCCTTGCGCAAGAATGGAGTGCTGGACTGGTATGTTTTTTTGAGTCAATTCTCTCTTACTTTTGCATTTTTTCTATTTAATGGTTATTGAAGCTTTAATGCTCATGATTATCCCTCAAGAAATCTTTAATAAGTTTTGTGTTATTTTAATATATGACCGAACTAAATGCTTGTTGATTCGTTGAGCATGCATGAATTTTTAAGTTTGGATATTGTTTGCCTTTGGCTCTAAACGGTATCTGCTCCTTAGTTGTCTTTATATTTGCATTGGAATGTTGAGAATTACTATAAATCCTGTCCAAGAGTGCTAATTATGATCCTACTTCAAACTGAGCTATTCTCTATATTTCTTTTTATCAGTTGGGAAACAAGTATCTCCTTTTATGTTAGGGTAAAAATGGGAGTACGTTCTTTTGAAGTATTGTTTTACAGTTTATGGTGTTTGAAGCAGTGGCAAAAGACCACCAGAAAATTGGATAGAAAATTGAAATAATTATCAAGTTCGGTGGTTAAGAAAGTGTCACTTTTTTTTAGGGTTATTGCTGCACCAACATAGTATTTTGCATGCAGTCTCGGGAATGATTATCTATTTATTGTTTCTATATACAACCCTTGTACTGGCCTTGCTTTATTGGTTGACAAGGAGGAAAAAGTTGGAATCCTACTGCTGCACTTGCACAAAATAAGTTTTCAATCATATTTTCTATCCAACATCCATTCTTTGGTCACAAAATGATTGAAATATATAATTTTTTTTTTTTTTTCAACATCTATTCCACTTTTTCTTTCTTTCATTGTTGCAGACCCTTTTTCTATGGCACCACAAAAAGCAGTGGAAACTATTGGGAAAAAACCACGTCTCATTACAGGCTATTCTATCAAGTTTAGAATCTAATTCTTTCTATTAAACATGGCCAGGTTCGCAGTAAGGTTGAACTTGATCCTACAGTGGATGAAGTGAAGAAACTTTTTAATACATGTCGCAGATATGCCAAATCAGAGAGTTTTATTTCATTACAATGGACATGGTGTTCCAAAGCCAACTGCAAATGGTGAAATCTGGCTGTTTAATAAGGTGTTCACTTGGTTAACTGTTAGGAATCAATTCTTGTTGCTTTTCTTTTGCTCTATTTGCCTGTTTTTCTCCTTGCTAAGCTGAGCATTTCCTGTGCAGAGTTATACACGGTACATTCCCTTGCCTATCAGCGGTCTTGATTCTTGGCTAAAAACACATTCTATATATGTTTTTGATTGCTCTGCTGCAGGAATGGTTGTTTGTCTTCCTTCTCTAGCCTTATTTGATTGCTCTGCTGCAGGAATGGTTGTTAATGCCTTCATTGAGGTACTTGCTCGCGTTCTATCCTCAATTCGTCACTAGTATATTTTCTTGCTGGTGCTATTCAAATAGACATCATTGTCTTCCTTCTCTAGCCTTATTTGATTTTCTTTTTTTCTATATTTGAATTTGATTGATAGCTTCTTGACTGTGGCACTTCTAACTACCCTGGATCTTCAAGAGACTGCATTCTTCTGGCTGCATGTGAATCACATGAGACTCTTCCTCAAAGTATTGTTTCTGGATTTTTAAACATGGTATTCACCTTATTGAGCAGTTTTAATAAATTGCTCATCTGATTTTAATTTATTTAATTATTCTGTATAAATTGAGCTTATTAATCTTCTGATGGTTAGGGGTTAGGGGTTAGGGGTTAGGGGTTAGGGGTTAGGGGCTAGGGATTAGGGCTTAGGGCTTAGGGCTTCGGGCTTCGGGCTTAGGGGTTTAGGGTTTGGGGTTTGGGGTTTGGGGTTTTAGGGGTTTTAGGGGTTTGGGTTTTAGGGGTTTGGGGTTTTAGGGGTTAGTGTCTGGGGTGTTAGGGTTTGGGGGTTTAGGGTTTGGGGGTTAGGGGTTTAGGGTTTAAGGTTTAGGGTCTAGGGTTTTTAGGGTTTAAGGGTCCAGGGTTTAGGGTTCAGGGTTCAGGGTTCAGGGTTTAGGGGTTCAGGGGTTTGGGGTTTGGGGTTTTAGGAGTTTGGGGTTTTAGGGGTTTTGGGTTTAGGGTTTTAGGGTTTAGAGTTTAGGGTTTATGGGGTTTAGGGTTTAGGGTTTAGGGGTTTAGGGTTTTAGGGTTTAGGGGTTTGGGGTTTAGGGTTTGGGCTTAGGGTTTAGGGTTTAGGGTTTAGGGTTTTAGGGTTTAGGGTTTGGGGTTTAGGGTTTTAGGGTTTTAAGGTTTTAGGGTTTTAGGGTTTAGGGGTTAGGGGGGGTTAGGGGTTAGGGGTTGGGGTTTAGGGTTTGGGGTTTTGGGGTTTAGGGTTTTAGTCACAGGGTTTAGGGTTTAGGGTTTGGGGGTTTTAGGTTTAGGGTTTAGGGTTTTTAGGGTTTAGGGTTTTGGGGTTTTGGGGTTTAGTTTTTGGGTTTTAGGGTTTAGGGTTTTAGGGTTTAGGGGTTTTTAGGTTTTTAGGGTTTAGGGTTTTAGGGTTTAGGGTTTTTTTTGGGTTTTTAGGGTTTTGGGGTTTAGGGTTTTGGGGTTTTGGGTTTTGGGTTTTAGGGTTTAGGGTTTTTAGGGTTTGGGGTTTAGGGTTTTTTAGGGTTTAGGGTTTTAGGGTTTTTAGGGTTTAGGGTTTAGGGTTTAGGGTTTAGGGTTTTAGGGTTTTAGGGTTTTAGGGTTTAGGGTTTAGGGTTTAGGGGTTTAGGGTTTAGGGTTTAGGTTTTAGGGTTTAGGTTTAGGGGTTTAGGGTTTTAGGGTTTAGGGTTTTTAGGGTTTAGGGTTTAGGGTTTTAGGGTTTTTTAGGGTTTAGGGTTTTAGGGTTTT